>PVJX010001411.1:21864-54080 GCA_004027295.1 Dolichotis patagonum | reverse complement strand
CATTCATTGGTCAGAGGCAGTGATGACAGTCACGTCTCATCCCTGGCCAGGCAGGCAGAGCTGAGTCCTCCTTCTGCCCCTCCATGCCTGCCACTTGCCTCCTCATCCTCTCTGAATTCACCTTACTGGTTTGTTTCTTCTCCCAGCAGAATGTGACCCCATAGGAGCAGGGGCCTTGTCTGTCCTGTCCACTGTTGGATTCCAGGTCTGCAGAAGTCCTGGCTCATAATTAGGTTGTGAAGGGATTGTTTAGTGAACAAATGGATGAACAGGCTTCCCACGGCTTGGGCACTGCTTACTGGGACTCATGCCCCTCTTCCGCTCACTGTCTCTGGCCGCCTCAGCTGTAGCTGCAGTTCCTGCAACATCCGGAGATGTTTCTGCCATAGCAGCTGCTCCCTGTGCCATGCTGACGCTTCACTTAGCACCCTTTTCTAGATGGATTCCCCTGCTTTGCTGATTGTCTTACTCATGGCAGGCAGGCAGGCGACCCGGAGAGCCCAGCTGACGGTCTGGCTATTCCCAGCCGTCTCCCCAGTACCTGCAACAGTGGGCCCCTGGTGCTTAGCGGGTGCTCAGTAAATATTTCCTCAGTGGGTAAGGAAATCTGAGGCATGACAAAGAAGCTTTCCCAGGGGTGGCAGAGAGGACTTTCTGAGGGTGAAGAGCTGAGACAAGCTCTCCAGAGGCAGAGTGTCCATGGCAGAAATTCCAGATAGGACCAAGCGCTCAAAACCAAATGTGTTCTCCTCCAGGGCCCCTCTTGCTTTTGTGTGTGTGCATGTGTGTGTGTATGTGTGTGTGCATGTGCGTGTGCGTGTGTGTGTGTGTGCATGTGTGTGTGCGTGTGTTTTCCAAGGTGCTTAGATCTTGAGCAGGCTGGTGACAGTTCTTTGGCAATTAATTCAATGTTTTATTCATCAACTGAATGCCTTAAAACTGCAAATCAAACTGGGTGCTTTGCTAACCACGTTCCGTGCTCCCCGTGTCGCAAATAACTGTGCTCTTTTGCATGCCAAGCAGACCTTCCTCTGTCTCAGGAGAAAGAGTTTCTTCTGGCATTCATTGCTCTAATTGCATCTGCAGAAAGTCAGATCAAATATGTTTCCATCCCGATTTGCATTATGCAAAACCATAGTCTCCCCAAGTTTCCTAAGTCATTGTGAGTGATTCACAGCCTTCTGATGCCAGGAAATGCACCGTTTGATCTGACAATTCATGTAAACTAGATTTATTGGGGAGAAATAAAAGAGCCTTGGTTCTATAAACTATCAGGAAATAATCACCCACGTGCATGTGTGTCCCATAAATTTGTGACTTAAGAGAAAAATGAGGCAGCTGACCAAGCACATGTTCCTGAATTTATGTCCTCGCTGCAATTATCAAAATGAGGAGGATGGTGGACTTCAGTCCTGGGCAGAGTCTGTGCTGTATGGGGTCGGGCGGGCCAGGCCCCAAACTCAGGCCAAGAGGGTGGACAAAGGCGTGGAAGACAAGCGGGGCGGCAGTTGTCCAGGTTATGGTGTGAACCTGGTGGACACACAGCTGACTCTGTCTCTTTTGGCTTTGCAGCATCAGGTGAGTCATTGACCTCAGAGTTTTTGTTTCTTCAGCTGCCTCTGGAAGTACATGGCTTAGCAGACCTTCCATTATCAGGGTTAGATGAGTCCCCTATGGATTCCTTTTCGGCCACCTTCTCTGTGCCAGGGCCTGGGCTTATTCTCTGGAAAACAGTGGAGAAAAACTAGGTAGCCCAGGCCCTGCTCCCAGAGAACTGAGGGGACAGACCAGAGAGCTACTCTGAGGCTTGGGTGAGCTCCGATGGGTGAGCTCAGATAGGTGAGGGGGGCATTAACTTCTCCTTTCAACCTGCTTCTAGCTGGGTTTTCTGTTACCTGGAGCCTCAAGCACCCACCTGGTTATGCCCATGGCCCTTCCATTTGGTGAGTAAGAACTCTATAATCTATAAGTCCTAGGATGCTGTGCCATCTGAATCCCTGCAAGGTGTAACTATGACCCCACTGGCAGGGAGGAGCACTGAGACCAAGTAATAGGGGTACCAACTTGCCCGGTGTTGGACCCACAAGCTGTGGCTGAGCAGGCACTTGGCCCTGGCCCTAGAGGGGGAGATTTAGTACAGATTTAATAATTTATAGGATTGTTTTGTAATAGTCACCCAAAGAGTCAAATGCAAAAGAGTATGGGAGACCTATCCACACAACAAAGACCCAAAGAATCCAGCTGAGGGCCTGGATCCCGCGGCAATGTCCTGCATGAGTCCAGCTGAAGATCTAGGGCTCAGGACAATGTCGTGCAAGTCTGTATCAAGGATCTGCACTGGGAAGGCCCAGAGGTCAGTGGTGGAAGCTAGAAAGTCTGTGCCAGTGGGATGAAGCAGCAGTGGGATCTGTGCCAGCAGCTGAGGGATCTGCACTGGAGACAGGAAGTAACGCTCAAGGTAAGGACCAGTGCTCCTCCAAAGAGAATAGCAGCCATCCCCAGTGACAAGGACCTGAGCTCCTCTGATGATGACAACAGCCAAGTTCATAACAGGAAAGCCAGCATGACAAGCTTCTGCAAGAGAGGCAACAGTGCACCATCTTCTCTGCCACTTCTCCTTTTATGCTGTTGGCAACAATCCTCAGGTGGGCCTTCCACACCCAGCACCCCCTGATTCTATGTGTTGCAAGTTGACCATGAGTTAATCTACCACACTTGGGTTCCCAGAGACTACAGGCCAAGATCGAGGGGCAGCTTTTTGTTGGGATGACGATCCAGACAACCTTAGTAAGGGTGTGGGGAAATGAACCAGGGAGAAGGCAGCCAACCTGGGTGTCATCAAATGAACAGCTGCTGAGGTTAACTGGGGTACAGCCCTAATGGGGCTCTGTGGAAGCCAATGGGAACCGCACAGCTCAGAGTGATGCACCAGAGAGTAAGGGACTTGGGCATTTTCTCACCAGCTACTGAAGGTCACTGATCAAAGCTGCTATACTGGGGTGATGCATCTGTGGCATCTTTAGAGTTCCAGAAAGGCACAGCAGCCTTCCACGGTCCTGGGGACCATCCTCGGGCCCAGAGATGCAGGTGGAAATCCACAGGGCACACTGTAACTCTGAGTGACCTGGGAGGGCATCCACAGAATCTGGCTCAGAACCCTGCATCAGAGAGTATGGGCAGGGAGGGCTCTGTGGTTCATCTTGTCAGCTCAGCAAGGGGACAGAGCAGTCCTACGTGCTGCCCATGTGGGCTGTGGAGCAGCCTGGGTGGCTCATGGGAGCTGTGCTGGACAGGTCATCTTGTGTGTGGACATCAGGGCAAAGATGCCCCAGCTAATGAGAACAGCCTCTCCTGCCATGTGGTGGCCTCTGTGACACCCCTGTGCCCAGGAGCCTGGCAGGAAGAAGGAATGATGAGACCTTGAGAGGAAGCAGGCTGAAAAGGGTAAAACCACAGGAAAAGCCCTGGTCTACACTACTATAGAGGGATAGACATCTGGAGACCACATCAGACCGGGAAAAATCCCCCAGGAACCTAGAGCTGGTCAGGACGGTGTAGGTGTTATAGACAGCTGAGTCAGGTAGAAATGTTATAGTCAGTCAGACAGGGCTGGACCCTTGAGAGACTCAACAGAAAAGATGAAAACATTACAACTGTGCCCAGAGACACAAGCCCATGTAAGAGGCCAGGCCTATGTGATCCCCCCAGGGATAAGACACCTGACCCAATAAAGTCTAATAGACATTTGTCACCTCAGCATGTGACCAAGACCTCCAGACTCATCCCTTCCTGAATAGTTCTTTGTTCTTTCCATGAACACTTACTATGTGACTTGCTTTCCCTCTGGATCAATATGTGACCCGCCTTGTATCCACCTCATGATTTTGCTCTACAAAACTTCTCTGAGAAGCGGGCTCCTTGGCAACACACTCAGGCCCCCTCCTGACTTTCAGGAGCTGTATCTCTCGATATATTTTTTACTCTTAGCTTCTGTTGTTCCTTAGAATTCACTCTTCAATTTTGGGAAACATGAACTCAGTGTATCTGACATTGTCCTAGTTGCTTTTTTCTTATTATTGAGACAAAACACTTGACTGACACACAAATTTAAGGAAGGAAAGGTTTACTTAGCTCACAGTGTGTGGAGGTTTCAGTATGTAATCAGCTGGTGCCAAGGCAGGGTGGCCTGGTACAGGGACAACCGTTCATGGTAGAGGAAGACAGCAAAAGCAACAAGAGCAAAGAGGGAGGGGTGCATTGAGGGAAGACTCTGTCCCTTATAGTGTGTGTAGGCCATACTCACTTGAGTGTAGCACTCACACCCATAATCCCAGAATTGGGCCTCGAATCATTCACAGACTCGAGAAGCCTGCCCCCATGACTGCATGAGGCTTTGGGGGAACATCCACACACAAACCCTAACAGACATCTAACAGGCTGTGAGTTATACTATTTATCCTATATCATTTGGAGGTCATGTATTGTGGGAACTGGAATTGTCCATGTCAGGCTGCCATTTCCTGGGGTGCAGAACAGACACTCAGGGGGTCACTGCCCAGACCAGCAGACAAAAGGACATCACGCAGCAGGACTTCAGGAGGGTGGCTGTCCCAGGTGAATGCAGACCTGTTTCATCAGGCCTCAGAGATGTGTGTGAAAGCCACACTCACATTATACACACATCAGACACAAATACACCCATAAGCTAACAAATATGCACACACACACACACACACACAGGTCTGCAAGAGGGGACAATGCTGCTTCACTGCTGTCATAAAATAGGGCCCTTTCTGCAGCGAACTTCCCCACCTGGAGACAAAATGTAAACAGAAGCACAGCTGGGGCCAGACCACACGACTCCCTTTCTTTTCAGCACAGAGCCGTGCTGGTGAGGAGCTCACCCAGGAGCGAAGATCTGAGCGAGATTTATCGAGGAGCCATGCTGTCCTCCTTGGAGTTGTCCACTGCTTAACCCAATCCACGAATTAGAACAAAGCGGAGTCCACGCCGCCTTCCTTGCTTCCCGCCACGTGTGCTGGGGACAGGAGCATCGACTGTCCACTTTGACCATCTTGGGCAGCTGCTCAGGTTCAGCATGGGAAGCTCCTGAGGTCACCTGGAGGGGAGGGGCCGTACAACCAGGTCTGCAGGAGTCGTAAACACAGTGAGGCCAGGGGTACCCCCTCCTGCTGGACGCTCAGCTGCACTGCAAGACCCGCTGCTCCCCAAAGCTCTTTCCTTTCATGCTGAGGCAGAGGTGGCCTGGGAGAGAGTGAGCACTCCTCACCCCAAGTTGTCAGAGGGAGACACCAAGCAGAGCTGCAGCCAGCCCCGAGGAGGAGGACGGAGCAGGAGAGGGACCCTCACGGAGAGGAGCCCTGGAGGTGCGGTTGCTGTGGTGGCGGCAGCCTCCAGCCCTCTGGCAGCACTGGCGGGGTGTGAGAGCTGCCCCACCGCCAGGAGGGGACATGTACAACATGCTGTAAACATGCCACGCAGTAAAGCAGGAAGAAAGAGCAGTGGCGGGTGGCGCTGCTGAGCGCATTAACATAGCTGCTCCTTCCGGCCCCACAGTGACCCCGGGCGGGAAGCACCCTCCGTGGTTCCTGTTTTACAGATAAAAAAACTGGGGTGCACACTCACCAACACCTGAGACCATAGCCAGCCATGGCAGAACTGGAATCTGAGCAGGGGCCACCTGAGTCACCCAGGGGCTCTGCTGGGGACAGTGCTGAGGGCTGTGGCCTGCAGGGCGTGGATGCTTGGGGCTGCGCATTCTGGGTGTTGCCCAAGGAGTGCTGGTGTCAGAGACTCAGAACCTGCCACCCTGTGACCCTGCAGGCCCTGCCCCTGAGGTGAGGGGACCCCAGGGCAGAGGTCTCCACCTTGCACTCAGCCCAGCACTCCTCCTCATTGGCCTTTGTCTGTAATGGCTCCTTGGAGGAACCCCCGACTTTGCCTAATCATCTCCTCAAATGAGTCCTAGCCAATGTCTCCCTAGAGCACAGAGGTGGGAAACACTGATACACACTGCTTTGTAAGGCAAATAGATGTGGTTTGCCCCAGGGCCCCAGCCTGTCAGCGTGGCCTCTCTCCTGTCCCAGCAGGCCTGGAGTTGGACTTTCCAGTTACCCCAAGTGAGGCTGAGTTTAGACCAGAGGGAGCTCATGCTGTGCAGACAGGTCCAGTGCCTGCAGCCCCTGGGCAGTGGCCAGGGCCCAGTGGCAGGCAGAGGCTTCACCTTCCCTCACATTCCCTGTGAGGAGAGCACAGCTGTGAGCCCACGCTACAGATGGGAAACTGAGGCACAAAGAGGTCAAGTGACTTCCTAACCCAGAAAGTTGAGCCAAAAAGCTCCTGTGCTTAACGTGCCGGCCCGGTCCTCTGAGGGTCTCCACACACCCTCCTTCCCAGTCCTCGTGAAGGAGCTCGCATAGGAGTCCCAGGTTTTCTGAAAGTCAGGGGCATAGGACTGGGTCTGTTAGGTCCCAAGACTGAATAAGGAACCTAACTCGCCCTTTTAAAATAAACTGGAAGTTCACTGACTCCCGGGGTAGAAAAAGAATTTTCAGGAGATGCCTGTAAAAAGAGCTGAGAAGGGTTGATTAGGAACAGAAACGCCGTATGCACTCAGTAACAGAGGGCCAATGCGCAGAGGTGTGAGGCGCTGCCAGCCAGAGTGGGGTGCATTTTAGGGGCGTCTACTAGAAGAGTCCTCGAATTTGCCAGCGTGATTTGCAGGCTTGTGGTGACAGGGCCTTTAGGATTTTTTTTTTCAGTGAGTTTCCTGGGAGAGAGAAAAGGCTTCCCTTGAGGCTGCAATCTGTCTTTAAAATACAGTTTTTAAATCCCGGTGTCATGGCCCTGAAGCAAGGCCAGCAGATTGCTGTAGCTGCTGGTCTCAAATAGGAGCCTAAAGAGAATTCTTTCTGTGGTCTGTTGGCCATTTTAGAACTTTGGAAATGGAATGGTCAATTCATCAGAAAGAAATAGCAGGTGAGTATGGCGGACTTTAGGGGGCCTGCAAGAGAGAGACCCTGGCGCCTCGGGACCTACACCATGCGGTTGACTCGGGGTGCCAGAAGAACAAGGAACTCCCCCCCTCTCTGGGGGTGGCTGAGAGTGTGGCAGACTTTCGGCAGCCCAAAGGAGAGAGACCCTGGAGCATTGGGACCTGCACCGTATGGTTTGCTTGGGGTGCCGGGAGAACAAGGAACTCTTCCCGTCTCTGGGGGGCAACTGTGATCCTGCCTGCATGTGGGCTGAGAATCAGACATCTCATGTCATCCTGTCCCCCATCCCGTTTCCCCCCTCCCCCTCCCCCTGCCTAGCAAGTGAGAGCCAGTGAACTGCACATCTTGTGAAAAGATTGGCTATGTCATTTAGTATGAGCTCTCCATATGCAAAGATAAGGACAACCATGTGGAAGAAAACAAGAGACAATATGACAGATAGTGAAGATCTCTGGTTGTCTTGCTTTGAAATTTATGCTTTATGTCCCATTCTGTTCTGTTTTGTTGTGTTTAATTTTACTCCCTTTTAAAATAAAATAAAAAAAATCAAAAAAAAAATAAACCCCGGTGTCTTCGTCTCTTTCCTCCCCAGTTTTTATTTCTTCTCGCCTACCTCAGTACTTCTCTGCTGAAAGCGGTGTCCCCCACGCACATGGCAGCCCCCTTGGCTTCCTGGCTCTGTTCTAATATTTCTTCATTACTATTCCAGGAGCTCCCAAGGGCAAAGGGAGCCCATTTGCTCTGTGACCCTCACTCTCCCCATTCTGGGAGCCCAGAGGTTGGGAGAAAAGAGGGGACCACAGGTCTGCTGCTCCGAGGCTCTTCACACACTAACTCTGGCCAAGCCTGCACCCCTCACCAGCTTGCTGTCTACAGAGGGAGGACAGTAGTTCCTGGGTACCCTTTGGGCTGCTCTGAGCCATCGCTGAGGTGAGGTGTACAGTGCGTGGATGTAGAGACTTTCACGTAGCAGGTGTTCAGTTAACACCACACCTGCTGTCCCTTGAGTCTCACAGGCCCCCACATCTGCCTCGTCGTTCACTGGGAGGAGGGAGCAGGGAGTCCCCTTGTGCCACTTCTAGCTCTGCCATGTGGAAAGACCCAGCTGGAACACAGGAAGGAGTGTGTGCCGGGGCCATGAATCCCAGGTCTCCCCAAAGAGGATGCAGGTTGGGCTTGGCTGTTACCAGGACAGATGTGGCAGCTCCTCAGTGTCACTCCAGCCTAGAGCCCCAGGACTTGCTGCAGCTCTGTGCCAGCAATGGCCTCCCCGTCCTGTGCTGTGCCTGCCCTGCTGCCCGCCGCTCCCTCTGCCCTCCAGGGTCAGTGCTGACCCATAGAGCAGTCCCCACGGCCAGGGCTGCTCCTGCTCTGTCCTCCAGAAAAGCTGTGTGGACCAAGAGCCAGAGAACAGAGGGTCAAGTTTATACAGCCCGGGACAGAGCCCTCAGCCTGTTCACCCACCACGTTCAACCCACAGGAAGAGGCTCACTTCCCACCCTCACTGAGATGGAGGAACGGAGGCCAGAAAGGGAAGGAGAGGGCAGGCCCTGGGGACTTCTGAGCCAAGGAGACCCAGGGCTGACTGCCATTCTCAGGAAGCCCTCTGGCTCTGTGTCCAGGCTGAGGGAAGAGCTCAGCAAGGGCCTGTGACAGTCCAGGCAAAGGATGATGCTGGTTTTGGTGGAGGCGGCTGCAGTGGAGGCGTGGAAGGTCACACCTGCGACCAGATCACAACGTGCAGAGCAGGAGGGAACACGATCGGGGGAGGACACGGTGCTCCTCGGAGGCTCCCATTTTAGAGAAAATATTTTCCCAGAAACCCCAGCAAATAACCCGTGCATCTGATTGGTCAGAAAAGGATCAATAGCCATCAATCATTGACATAGGAGCAGAATCCCACGATTGGCTTTGTTACATCCTGGGCTGGGATCAGGACTGGAGGTGGACCCTACACCTGGGTGCTGCCCAGCAGGAGGAAGGTCTGAGGGGAAGGACCAGGGGTCTACTGAGCACTCACCAGCATGAGATCCCAGAATGTAAGCTTGGGGTTGTTTGTTCAGGAAATTGGGGGTATTGCCCCTGAGAGGTTTGGAAAGTTTAAATGAGAGGATGTGAGGAGAGCTTAGCATGGTACCTGGCACAGCTTGAGAGTTCAGTCAGCCTGAACTAGACTGTTCCTGTTTGCTAAGAGAACCCAAATCCACCCCTTACCCGCCTGATGTGAGCTCAGTCTTCCTGCAGAACCGCCCCCCCCGTCACAGTGCCTGAAATTCTCCCATTAGTCACTCCCCTTCCAGACAGACCGTGAAGGCCTACTTTGTAGCTCTTTAGAGAAACAGCTGTGGAGAAAAGAGAAAAAATAAGCATATGTCATTCTGACTCTATAGCTGCCATAAAACACAAATGAAAAGCACCTGCTACATGCACGCACACACACACACACACACACACACAATACAGGGCCACTCCTGTGCCATGAACACTGTAAATTCTGCACCTGGCCCTTACTACCCCGATCCTGATTCTGTTGGGACAGGAATGTTGTCCAGGGACATCGTCCACTATGGGCCTCAGGTGGAACTGACTGATCCCCACCTAGCTCTTTGCATTGATCTAATGCCTGCATCATCCAATCAGAGAATTGCATCACCTCCTTGCTGTTACAATTGGTTCATGGGTGGGCACCTGACTCAAGGCTACCAATCAGATTCAAAGAGAGGTAATTCTAAAATTTTCAATGAAGGGATTGATTAGCTGTCTCCTTCCTGGGGTTAAATCTGGGGTTGCTACAGATCTGAAGCTACAGGCACCCATTTTTCTGACCAACAGAGCCCATGACTGCGGCTGACACAAAAGGAGTCAGAATTGAACTAGAAAAGAGACGAGATCCTAGTACCACAGCTGAGGGTCCCAGCCCCAGCCCCACTTGTCCTCTCAGCTGGACCTCATAGGGCATGGCTTCCAACCCTCATAACCAAATGGATCTTAAAGTAAACCTGTGGCGCTCTCCAGCCCCGCCATTGTCTCTGCTTCCCTTCTCCTGGGAGGTGTCATTTCCATCAGGGAAGCCAGGTTTTGCTGTCATCTTGTATTCAGCTGCTTTGTGTCTCTTCATGTGGAGAATTAAGGGTAACAATAGCACCTACTGCCCAGGGTTTGGGACTTGGCGTCTAAATCATGTAACAGTGCAGGCCCATGGTAAGCACTGTGTGTTTTTAAAGGATTATGAACCTTTAGCAGTGACAACTCCACAGTGTCTGAGGTCCTCGGACAGCAGTGGGTGGCAGACCGGAAGTGGTGGGACCAAGTGGACAATGCAGGGCCCACTTCTTCAGGGGAAGGCCCCTTCAGGGCGCCTACTGCTCCGGGTAGAACTGACAAAACAGAACCGCAGAGGGACTCATGCACTCTCGTTATGGAAACGAGGTCCAGCTCCTTCCACAAACGTTCAGAGTGCACACGCAGGGGTCAGGTGTGAAACGGACCTATTAATACATACCCATCACCTCGCTGGAGGGTTAAATGAGGTAACACATGTAACGCATAGAAACTGCCCACCATATAGCTGTTGCAGTGGTTTATCATTTTTTTCCCTTGTTAAAACACAATGGTTTGCACTGAGCACCTGAGTGACTTGACTCTTAGAGAATGACTCACCCACCCACCCAAATTGGAGGAGAAGTGTTGTGTGCAGGGCACGGTAAAGGTGCTGGGACAGCAACAGGGAGCAGGACCAAGCAGGTGGGTGGGGCACGGCAGTGTGGCTGGAGCAGAACTGTTCAACTCTGCCAGTTGAAGAGACACGTTAACCACAGGCACAGAGCAGCAGGTCCCAAGATCAAGCCAAGCCCCACACCTGCTACCAAATCTTGGGACACAAGAACATGCCGGGCCTGGCACCTGACGCTTCTTCCAGCACGAGAACAAGTGGGACCACCTGGCTCCACGACCAACGAAGGTATAAAAAGACAGACGGCAGTGAGGGCCTTTGCGGTTGATGCCCCTCTTGTTCTTGCAGTGATTTGCTCTGTTACCATGGACAAATCTTCTCTTTCCTTCAAAGCGTGCGTTCTTCTTTGAGCACTTGTCCTTTTCTTACTTCTGCCCCCCAAAAAACCCCTGGAAAATACTGCTGTTCTCTACTCCACCCTATACTGTTACCCTCCTGCTAGGTGGGACACTGAGACTCAAACAGCAAACAAACAGATGAGAAAATGCCAAGCTGGGAGAGGACTCTAAGGACTCGTGGGCGGTGACCACGAGCTGTGCTCCACAAGGCACTCAGGCAGCCTCCCAGGGAGCTGAAGGGGACAACTGGGCAAAGACCCTGAGGTGAGGCTCAGCTCTGGGCAGGGGCCGTGCAGGAGGCTGGGTCAGGGGTGAGGAGGGCAAGCAGGCAGGCCGACTGGGAACCCCAGCCTCCAGGAGGTGGGCGGGGAGATGTGGGCTGCGGGCTCTGTGTACTTCCTTGACTGCCCGCTTTCCCCTGGTGCTGTCCTTGGGGCTCAAGTCAAGGCCGTTTGATAGTAAATCAGAGTTGGTCACTAAGGCCGAGAGCCGTTAAAATGGACATGGGCTAAATGGCCTTCTGGGAACCATCAGACAACAGGAGGGAGGGATGGGGCCGGGGCAGCAGCACAAACATGTCCGTGAGGCCAGGGAGCCATAAATCTGTCCCAGACCAGAGGGAAGAGGCGGTGCTGGCTCTGCTTGGGACCAGATGGTGAAGAGCCAGAGGGGCCCGAGGCTGGGGCAGCAGCTACTCAGAGACGCCTGCTGGCCTGGGACCATCTGCACAAGTCACCTCTCTGCCCCTAGAAAGACTGGGGGCTTTGAAGAAAGGGTGTTTTCAGAGGCGTCTAAAGGAAGCTGATGTGCCAAACCCTGAGCTTGGAAATCTTGGTTTCTGACTCAGCCTGAATTAGAGGTGGAGCAAGAGACTAGGACTTTGGATCCCTGTGTCTCATTGGAAAGACAAACTCCTGATGTCTTGGCCTCAGTTTACCATATGGAAAATGGTGATGATGGGGGTGCTTATGGCCTGAGGCCATTTTTTCAATTGATTCATTCTAGAAACATTGACAAGCACTGCTGATGAGAGCTAACGTTTACTGGGGGCTGCCAGGCTCTGTAGCTGGGTCTTTCCGTGCCTCACGTCACTCTGACCCTCCCTACAGCCCAGGGGTGAGAGCTGTGTGCCCTGCTCAGTGGGGAGGAACCTTCTTCAGGCCACAGAGCTGGGATTCGAACCTGGCAAGCTGGGTCTGAGGGCACATCTTTACCTTCACACTTGGCTTGTCCCTCATGTCTCATCTAGGTTCGCTCAGGACAAGCCACTGCCGTGAGTGCCCTCTGGCAGATAGAAACTGAGGCCCAGAAGTTGGCAATGCCGCACAATGACCAGGGCTTGGGCTTTTTGATTCCATGGAACTCTGGGGCTGCCATGTTACTTTTCTGGGAACCACTCTGGAGGACTTGTTCCTAGGGCAGGATTTTTCTGTGGGCTCGGCTGCTACTGCTCCCGAGGGAAACCCAGCTGGTAGCAATGCTGAGGTTACCGGATCCCCTTCCCTAGCCCTGGTGCTAACTGTGTGCAAGATGCCTGCTAGCCCTGCTCACAAAACTTACTCTCAAATGACTAAGGATAGTATATTTTAGTATACTGTCTAACCAGCCAGCCACCCGTCATGCCGTACGTCCGTTCATCTGTCCATTCATCCATCAATCTATCCATCTACTCCGCTCTTCGTCTATCCTTCCCTCTGCACAGTTATTCATCCAGTGCTTGGAGTGTGCTAGGACAGTAAGGCAGTCCGCATGGGTTTGTGAGACTGATGAGAAACAGTTATCTCTAGCCAGGTTGGTGACTTCAGTATTAAAATCTGAAAACTCAAGTTCGATTAGACTCCCAGGCCCAACCCTTGCTAGCTCAGACCAGGACTCCCTCAGCTCCAGCTCTGCCCTCGGGCTCCAGGAGCTACGCAGTGGGCTGGTTGGCTGCAGCAGACTAGGGGCCGGGGTGAGGAAGGGCGCCTGGGTCCCCAGCACAGAGGCCAACCTGCTTGCCGCTCACAGGCCCATCTGTCAGCCCCTGCACACCCTGCCTCGCCTTCTCTCTACCCCAAAAAGGTCAGGGCAGTCCTGAGGGTGTTCATGACCCAGCAGAACAGAGGGAGCAAGATGCCAGTGGGAGCCTCCTGCTGGGCTCTTCCGGCTGAGAAGGCTCCCTGGGGTCGAGCCCACCTGGGCCCCAGGTCCTCCTGGCTTAGCCAGAGGTGGAAGATGCTCAAAGTACAGGCTGTGGGGTCAGAGACCCCATCTCCTCCACTCCCTGCCACTTACCAGCTGGGGGATATTTAATGTCACTCGTCCCTTAGTCGATTAATGCTTTAGTTTCCACATCTCCAAAATCAAAATAATATCTCTTTCCTGGGCTCGGGGCCATTAAATATGAAAGATAGTTCTCTAAGACCCTAATGCATGGTAAGCTCTCAATAGATATTAACTCCTGGTGATGATTTAGTCCAGAATGGCAGAGTGAAAACCTCAGAAAATCCACCCCTCCATCAAACAGTGACAAAAACAAACAACACACCTGTCGAAATCCACTTTTTCAGAACTCCAGGTATAAACTAGGCCTCCCAGCAAAGTGTTTCTAGAGAAAAATGGCCTAATCTCGGGCGCAGCAGGCTTGCTTTTCACTTGCCCTCACCCAACTTCCCTCTCCCCAGTGCTGTGAGAGCCTTGGAAACCAAGAGCAGCTGTGAACAGCGGTACCCAGCAGCCGCTGGAGCGGGCAGGAGGGAAGACGGGGAAGACACTCGAGCGCCTGGGAAGAGGCTCGGCCTGGGTCAAGCCCGCAAGAGAAATTACTTCACACCACTAGGAAGCTGTGATTAAAAAGGCAGACAGCAGCAAGTGCTGGGAAGGAAGGAAGAAACCGGAAGCCCCCACACTGCTGGTGGAAGCAGACAGTGGCACAGCCACTTTGGAAAACAGTCTGACGGTTCCTCCAAACATAGGGTTCACCGCATCCACTCCCAGATCTGTCCCCAAGAGGAGGGCAACTTCCGCTGTGCTAACACTTGCAGGCAAATGTCCGTAGCAGCATCACCCATAACAGCTGGAACTGGAAGCAACACGCCTGTCCATCAGCGGAGGAGTGGGTAAGCAGGACAAAGCAGTACGGGGCTGGAAGCGTCACTCAGTGAGGGAGTGTCTGCCCAGCAGTGTGAGGCTCTGTTCCATCCCCAGCACCGGAACAAAAGGTGCTACGTGCCCTCAGTGGAAAATTGTTCTGCCATGGAAAGGAACGAAATACTGATAAATCCTACAATGCGAACGAACCCTGGAAAGGAAATATACTAAGTGAAGGAAGTAGGTCATGAAAGATCACATCTTATATGATTCTGTTATTACATGGAATAACAGAATAAGCAGAATGTAGACAGAAGACGGGTGGGGAGTGAAGGCTCATGGGTACAGGGTTCTTCGGGGATTTTTTATTTACATGCTGGAAATAGAACCCAGTGGCTTGTTCTTGCTAGGTAAATGCTTGACCACTGAACTTACACCCTCAACCTGGAATAATGAAATTTAATAGAATTAGCACTGATGATTGTACAACTCCATGAATACAATCAAAAATTATAAACCTTAAAGGGCGAACATTGCAGAATGCAAACTATAGCTCAAGCTATTAAAAATTTCTTCTCACACTGAGTCCTTTCAGGGGCCTCCTTGTGGATCTGTTGCCTCTCTGCCCCCTTCCATGGTCCTTGGCGGCTGGAGTTGATTTTTGAAACCAGAAGCAGCATCCTGTCTACCTAGAGCCCTCCAGCTGTCACTGCCCTTCCTTCAGCCTGCTCTCTAGCCTCAGGTCTCCGCATGCGCTGCTCCCTCAGCCCAGCGTGCCTCGCTTCTGGTTCACTCGCTGATCCTGTCCACTCTTGGGTCCAGCCAGGCGTTGCCTCCCCAGGGATGCCTTCCCGAAACCCTCTGACAGGCCAACCACCCGACCATTTCCCATGGTTCATGGATGCTTCTCCAGACAGTGCTGTTCCTCACACTGGTCCAGCCCCGGTTCCTCCACTAGTCAGAGCCCTGCAGCCAGAGGGAGGACTGGCTTGTTCCTCTGGCTGCAACCTCAGCATCTATGCCGGTGTCATGCACCTAACAGGTGCTCAATCAACACCTGTGCATAAATGATGTTCCATGCATCAGGGTAACCAGGAAGGAGCTCAGGACCAAACCAGGTCAAGCCTGTGCCTATGGACCTGAGCAAGACACTGCCCATTCATGTGGGAATGAGCCGGAAGGACCCCAGGCAAGCTGTGCAAAAACCTCTAATTTACTTGGATAAGTAACCCCTGTGGGACAGTGCACGGCTGGGAAAGAGCTTCTCTTTGCACAGCTTGGGAGAAAAGTGCTCTGATGTTTCCTGTGATTCACGCCACTTTGCAGGTGAAGAAAGTGCAAGCGAGGTGCGCTGACTCGTTTGAAGTCAGTTTGAAAGAGGCAGAAACTTGCACTTGATTTGCTCACTGATCTGAGCCATCCATTCACCCTTCCCCTTGATAGATACATACAGATGCTCCCTGATTCATGAAGATTCGATTTAGGAGTTTTTGACTTGTTGATAGTGTGAAAGTGTTTCCTTTCAACCATGCCATTTCTCATATCAGTACAATATTTGATAAATTACATGAGGTCTTCAACACTTCATTATAAAATAAGCTTCAAGTTAGATGCTTTTGCCTGACCCTCGCTCATGGACGTGGTCTAAGCTGCTCAAGGTAGCTGGGCTAGGCTGAGAAGCTCAGCGATTTAGCTTAGTGTAGGTTTAGTACTCGACCCATTTTTGACTGCAAAGCTGATGTTCTAGAAGGGAAGACGATGACTTCAGGCTGTGATATACGTGAGAAGGAAATGAAATATCACAGAGGGACCGTCTGTGTGCAAAGGGACGGGGATTTCAGTGTGCTGGTTGGTGAAGGCCTCACTGAGGAGGTGACACTTTCCTGTTCTTCCAACCAGAGGTGTCAGCCGGGCAGAGGCACACCTGTTCAGCAAGCGCCGGGGAGGCCAGTTGGGCAGAGATGGAAGATGCTGGAGGCTGGCAGGCTGACCATGCAGCACTTCATGGACTCTGAGGACTTGAGTCTGGCTGGGGAGGCAGACAGGCGTGCTGGGCCATGGTACAGAGTATGCGAAGTGTGTCTTCTGTGTCACCTTAAACTCTCCAAGGGAGTCCCCCACCTGCATTCACTGAGGTGAATTTGAGTCATGTCATGCACTTGCCTGCAGCACAATCTGGTGGCAGGACCCAGCCAGGGTCACTGAGGCAGAGCCCTCTGAAACAGTAGGATCAGCAAACACTTAAGGAGAAAACTTCTCCAATCAAGCCTGCACTGCCCAGAGGAAAGCAGAGGGGACCCCGCAATTCCCTGAGGAACCTCGCTGTCCTATGGCAGGCATGCTTGCTTATTGAGATCAATCAAGGAGCCATAGGACTCAGTGCTAACAAGACATCCCTGCAAATAATATTCGAGAAAGGACCATGGGAGAAGCTGAAACTGCAATGTAAAGTGTCGTAAAATTCAGAAAAGGAGGTGGTGAGGTGAACCCAGGCAAAGCCCAGGACAAGGGTCAGGAGGTAGACAGACAGATGTGAGCACATGAAGTGACAAGAAGGCTGGAAACTGAAGGATAGCCTGTGGTCAGCTGGGCCGTGGCATTTGGTCACAGGGTTGGTCAATGATCACGAAAGACTTAAAACGCAAGCTGTAAAATATTTGACTCTCCAAACTTCTAAGAAGCCACGTGACCATTTAAACTGGGGACTATTTCCAAGGAAAAAGACACCAGATGGGTTGGGCAATAAGCAGTTCCTGCTACACCCCAGATTTTTCTCTCTTCCAGGATCTTTAAAGCAAAATTAGTACCAATGCTCAGCAATGTCCTGAAACAACCCATCCTTGGCTGGCTAACTTGCCATGACTTTCTATCCCTCAATTTATCGAGGACCACTTGTGACTGAATAAAACATCTGATTCCTGCAATCTCCAGCGAGCCCGGTGAGTTCAGTGTTCTTATTATGAAGAGACAGGGTTTTCTGGCTGCCTTTGCACTCTCCTTACCAACGCCTCTGTGCCTAAGGCCTTTCCACGCTGGCCTCGTCCCCCAGCCCCCGTCCTCACTGCCTAATTCTCCCTTACACAATATCCTGCAATTTGGGGGGCAAGTTGAGACCCCTTTCCTTAGTTCAGATGCTTAGGGAGACCAGGAAAGTGTCCACAGGGCAGGAATTGGAGAGAAGAGGCAGCTGTGGGTACAGTTTTCTCCCAGGATCCCCGGTGTTAGAGAGGGTGGTGTGGGGGGATAGGCACACCTGAGCTCTTCACAGGCCAAGTTGATGTCTCAAACAGTAGTGCAGTGTTGGTAACAGCTCATTCAGTAAAGATTGAGACAGTACTCCAGTCCCAGATGGCTCTGCATATGCAGGTGCAGGTAATGCTAACTCGAAGGTCCAGCTCTCTTCTGGGACCTGTGCCTCCCAATCTCTGGTCTCAGAGGTCCCTTAGCTGGAAATTTTAATTTCACAAGGCTTATTTTTTTCCTCCTAATTTCCACAGAAGGTAGACTAACCTGGGGGCTTTAAACTGCTCTATAAGCCAGATAACGGGACAGGGGAGCAAAGAGCTGAGATGCTGGAGGTCACGTTACCCATAGCAGGCCCTGGACCTGGTAGATGAGGTCTCCAAGTCCCTCAGAGGCATCCAGAAAAATTTAATATCAAAGACATTCTGTTTGAGAGACCTTGCTTACATCTGACAGCAGCAGAAGTCAATTTTGAAAGAGAAAGCCCTGTGCAGTGCCAGCCCCAGAGAAGGCAAGGGTTTACATTAGTAGCAGCCCTCAGAACCAGGCTGTGGGTGGCACCTGGCACAGTTACAGCCCAGGCTGCCAAGTTCAAATCCCTGCTCAGGTGCTCACTGGCACAGCCTTAGGAAGGTTGCTCTGTCTTTCTGTGCTGCGGTTTCTTCACCTAGAAATAAAAGTCCTCCTAGGCTGCACCTCCCAGGGTTGTTCTGAAGAGTCAGTGAATAGCACAGTCACTTCGTTAGATGGTGGCTGGCGTACAGACCGAGCCTGATGGCAATTGCAGCTGGAAACCATGGCAGAGTCCTGAGTTTTGGACACAACCATGTTTTCCAAATAAAAATGCCAGCCAGTCGTGGCACGTGGCCTATAATCCCAGCACTCAGGGAGCCTGAGGCAGGAAGATCAAAAGTTCAAGCCCAGAGTGGGCAACAGAACAATTTACCAAGACCCTGCCTCAAAATAAAAACATGAATAATACCTACCTACCTACCTCCATACTTAACAATAGGCTGGTGATGTAACTCAGTGTGCAGGCCTTGAATTCAGTCCCCAGTGTGTGGGGAGCGGGGAGTACAGAGAGGCAACACCACTGATTAACAGCAGGGTGGTGCCTATGGTAGGTGAGGTTGAGTGTTGGGCACCAGTGTGGTTTTTACTATCACGTAACTCCCTCTTGAGCTAATCCTGTGTCAGTGTGGGCAACGAAGTGCTCTGATTGGTCAGCCTGGGTCATGGGTTGGATTCCGCTTTGCCAATCAACCTGAGTGACAGTGGAGAGAGTGTTCCCTGGGGGAGGCGGAAGACAGGCACCCGGGCACAGAGCAGGTCAAACCTCTGCTCCTTTCACTCCTGTGTCACAGGTTCCTTTGGGCCTGTGGCACTGTGTGCAACTGCTCCAGCGAACTGAAATGCCGGAATGACACCCAGGATTTGAAGACAGATTTATTTACATTGATGGGCTCTGATCTCTGGCGGGCTAGGATTTATGGTGGGATAAGTAAGTGAACAGGAGGACAGAAGCAGAATGGTTTGGCAATTGGGGATTAGTTCTTACAGTTCACATCATAGTGACCAGCGGTACATCACTGTGACCACCATTTTTAAGTGATGACAGAAACAAACGGAACTCCTCATAAACTGGAGTACACTGGCCAGAGGGGCACAGGGTGGGGGCTCCGCTATACAACCATAGAGACATAAGAGGATGAATGAGCACTCAGAGACATCATTCAGTCATCCAGAGGCTTAGAGGGGCCATCTCAAGAGAGAGTGCCCAATATTAGGAGTCTCCCAGGAAGAGCCCTAAAGCAGGGAACTCCTCAGCTTTTATTGAGACTATCGGTATAAGTGGAAAAAAGTCTGGGCGGGGAGCTGTCTCAAGGCTGGGCTGCTTCCTTGGAAGAGAAGGACAATGACCAGACACAACATGCTTCACTAATGGAAACTTCTTGTTGTCTAACTGTTTATTTCTCATAGTCTGTATGTTTTTGCCACTGCTTAAGCATTCACTCTTCGGTCAAGTCCCCCCCCCCCCATGGGCCTGAGATCTTTAAGCAAACACCACCTGGTCTTTAAACCAAGAAGCGAGACCTTTCCAGATTTGGATAGCAGAGGGGCAAATGACCACCACCCTTCTGTGCATCGCCAGCCCTCAAGCCACGGCTGGAGTGTGGAGGGATGAAAGACCTTTCCCTCAGTTAGCACTACCCTTGGTGAAATGGGAAAGGAGGAAGGCTCTAAGGTTCCTGTGAAAGGCATGAACTGCAGGGATTCGGCGCAGAGAGTTCCGTGTCTCGGGGAGCTGAGTACTCTCAGCGTTCCCCAGCATCTCTGTCTTCCTCTGCCCTGTACCCTGTCTGTACTGATTATTTTCTTTGCATGCATTTACTTGCTTTCCCTATGTATGTGTTACATGTATGTATCACAGGGATTGGAGGTGGGGTTGTTACTACTTAATGGACTCAGAGTTTTAGTTTGGGAAGATGAACGTTTGGAGATAGATGCAGTGATGGCTAGTGATAGTGTGCTTCCACCAAACTGCACCTAAAAATAATGACCTTGTATGAAATGTACAGTTTAGCACAGTAAAAAAATGTTAACTCTCCAGAAGAAAACAGATGCAAATGTCATTATAAAACGGAAAATCAGAATAATTTCCCTTAGCAGAAGAGTAAAAACAGAACCAATGAAAACAAAACATTTGTAGCCCAACATTCTAGCCTAAGATTGTGACCTGCAGGATGCTTTGGCCCTGAAGAAATGACCCTTATCTTTCAAATCTGATGTGATGTCTACCCAGCCCCCCGGTTATCTTTGACTGCATTACTACCCAACAGTTTTTGACTGTCTTCTATCAACTTCCCAGGAGGAGCCAAGGGTGTATAATGCTGGAGCTGGGTGACCTAAAAGGGCAGGACATTGGGATTTCCTCCTCTTTCTGTCACCGATCAGCTGAGAATTCCTTTGCTCAATTCAGTTGGAATCGCCAATCAGCGAAGCACAGCTCTATTGGCAGCTCTGGGCTCTGAGTACCAGTGGCCCTCGGCTATTAATGCTCAATGCCCAGCCCTTCCTAGCCACTCCTATCAGCTCCTCAGGAGCCTGGGCTCCTATGCCCTCTGGCAGCTTCCCGGAGATCTTCCAGCTGCTTCTGCCATCTCTCCAGGATTCTCCACAAGTCTCTGTCAAGCCCTGATCTCTGCCCATCTCTGCAGGTCCATTGCTGACTGTCATAGATCTTCTTTAACTGCTGTTGGTGTCTGGTGCCAATCTCTTGAACTCTTCAGAGCTAGCAACCCTGAGTGTTACCATTAATGTGCCCTGCTCTGCCCACACCAGCTAGGAATCTCGAGTGAATTTGTCAGATCACGCAAGCGAGGCTTTATTGGAATGTGTGTGGCAGCACAAGGGGGAGGTGCCTTCCTCAGCTGACCCGAGGCTTAGGGAGACTGCGGCAGCCTGCGCGTGTACACAGCTTTGTGCGCGTCTCAGACCCACTCGAGAACTTCCCAAGTAATGACAGAGGGGGCAGAGTCATCAGGAGTGGCCACAGCACAGAGTCCTCTGGGATTGATCTCTCAAGCTTCCTGCAGCCAAGGGGACATCTCTGGGAGCAGCTGGGACAGCAGCAGGGTTGTCAGGGTTGGTGCAGCAGCAGGATTTCTGCAGAAGGGACTGCTCCAAAAACGGCTGGACTGAAACCATCACTGCCACTGCTTTTGCAGAGTCTTTAGGAGAGCTGGTCATGCTGATTACAAACTCTTACGGTTCAGGGATTTGGGGAGATCATCGGTGGCCCCCGAGCCCTCCCAGTCTTTGCCGTCAAGTACATTTCCCTGGCCCATCCTCAGAGGAGAAGCTGCACATTTTGGGAGCAGAAGAGTGTAGTGTGCGCACACGTCTGTGTGTGTATGCGTGTGTGGTGGCTGTCACATCACACCCGCTTATGGCTGTCAGTGGGGAAAGGAAAGTCTGGAACCTCACTTTTTCTCCCTCTCCTCCATAAACCAGATAGCTCAGTGTTGAGCAGTTTTCGTCTTTGATGCCCCGTAGACATTGAGTTCTCATTTGACAAAAGAGCCCTGTTGCTTTAAAAAGTTTGCAAACGACTCCTCTGGATCTAGGAGATGTCTCCGACATTCAGATTCCTGATTCATCGTAAGCGTGATCATTCTTGAACCAAATATGCCCATTTTCTTCTATCTTTCTGCTATGACATGTTTTCCAGACCAGGCTTTCCCTGCCCCAGTCCACTTCCTTTTCCCCTATAATTAATCCTATTTTCCTCGGTGAGTCACGCCTGCCCTGCTGTTTATACCCTTGGCTGGGCGTAAGGCCGAGCATGGGACCTGGGTCTTGTCAATCAGAAGTTTTGATCCCATGACTACAGAGATTGAAGATATGGGGGTGGGACCCAGTGAGAGTTAAAGTCCTCTTCCTAGATATGGGCTGGAGTCGCTGAAGGAGCCGTCCACCCTTTCCTCTCCCGGGGCTGAGACGGGCTAGTACAGCGCTGCTTCAGCTTACTACAGCTAAGCATCTGCCCTAAGTTACAGGCAAGCCAGGTGGGTATCGAAGACAAGAGGCAGAAAGAGAACCACACTGTGGCACCCTTCATGCTGGGGGCGGGGGTCCAGCCACACCTAAAGCAAAAATCCCCAGCCTGCTTCACATTTGTCACCCGATGAAATCCTTGGTTGGCTCGTTCCAGCTTGAATTGGATCTTCTGCCGCTTGTAAACCAAAGAATCTTGATGGATACAAGGCCCTCTTTCTCGAGAACGCCCTCTTGAAGATACCATCCGATTCCTACGTGCTCGTGCAAATGGTAGCACAAAGCACTGGACTTGGAGAGGACCCAGCTTTTAGGGTTTGGGTGAGTAGATATTTTTCCTTGGGGTCCTAGGAAAGTAGGCCAGAGATCATGGATTCGATGTTGAGGTCCTGACCACAGGCACTTTCTCTTCTCCGTCGCAGGAATGTTGAATGTAAAAGCCTCGGTACAGCTGCATAGACATGAAAACTGGGAGTCCTCAGGCCTGCACCAGTCTGAGGTCTGTCACCAGCTCGGTTCTGCCCTTTTGCCACATACTGGCCTTTTTGTCTCTGAAGATGTGTGTCCATTGCTCACATATCTGGCTGTCACATCCAAAAACAATATTTTATTTTTGGCCTAAGAGCCCATCTCAACATAAACATCTGAGGGCCCGAATGTTGCTCTAACAGCTTGACAGTTCTGTAGGTGTAGAGCTGGCCGCCAGCCAACCCAAATTTTTCTGCTTCTTTCTTTTACCTATAAACAGGGCCTTTGAAGAACTGTGGAGTCATTGAATGAACAAATGAACTTGTTTACATAAAACATGCAGGAGGAAATTTCCACTGTGCTTCAACATATAATTTAAGTCTGTTTTCTGATGGGCCTGCAATTATGGAGATTGTTTTCCTAGACATGGCTGCTGTCCTCTGTACAGTGGCAAATTCTTCACCCCGGGGAGTAAGTTTAGAATCTGGTAGTGGATCTGGGGAGTGCAATGGGAATTCTACTGTGTTGGTTCCCTAAGAAGGGACTTTTGAGTTGGAAAGACCCCTGCCCAGTTGTATGAAATTAAAAGTGGAAAGAAGTTGAAAGCACGGTGTATGGTATCTCATCGAAAGGAGGGGGTAAAAATCTGGGCATCACTGACCCTCTACCCCAAATAGGCACCCCAAGCCCTGTGATTTATATTAAAGGTAGAAGGTAAAATGAGCAAGGAGGTCACTTAGGACAAGGATGATTAATGACAGTTTTTATGTTATTTGGGGAAAATAAAGGGTGCTTTTCACAGGCTTTTGAATGGAGCCCTATGAGTCCTCTCTTGGTTGGTGAAGAGGCCACGCCCATTACTCAACTGATGGCAAATCGCCCCAGAGGCAAGATGGGAGTTTTCAGAAGATGGTTGTGTGAGGAGGTGAGCTCCAAAGACAGAGCCTGCTTGTGGGGAAGGTACAGAGAGGGTGGAGGTCACTGTGGGCAGCACAGGGTGGTGTACAGAGGTTGGGGAAGGAGGTGGCCAGGGATGCACATCCGTCACCTGCTGAGCCTGACAGGAAACATTGCTGCTCCCTCCCCACTGTCCTGACTCGCTGCATTTCATCACGGGCTGGTGGTGAGCTGCTTTGGTCAGTAATGGGGAACAGTAAAGTCTACTAATAAAATCCATGACTGAGCACTCCTACCTAAGTTAAAGTTCATCACTTTCCTCTGAATGCCTCTTAAATTCATCTCTCTGGGATGTTGCCTTCTTGGACACCAAAATTTAATCCAGTTTTACAAAAACCAGCTTTGCCATTGAGAGCCTCCTTACACTCTTCTTGCATGCGAGGGAAGAGCAAGAGTGCTAGTAAGGCTAGTAATTGCCAACACTTAGTACCAAGCACTGCTCACAGTATTTTTTTTCTGATTGAGACTCTGCAGCAACTAGATTAGGACCATTGTTAGTCCTGTCTTACAAAGGAGGAAGCTGAGGTTCCCAAAGATGGAGCACTGTGACCAGGGTGTTGGAGTCAAGATTTGAACCCTGATGGATGTGAACACCCAGGGTGAGACTGGAGAGAGAACTCGAGTGGGCCGTGCTGAGGTTAAGTCTCTGCTGAATGCAGAATGGTCGGGAAGGTGTTTCCAGACGAGGGGCACAGAGTTGGTGGGTGGAATAAATACACAGCAAGAGAGGCAAGCAAGAGGTAAGTGTGAATTAGGAAAAAACATACCTGATGTCCATGGGAAGAGAGGACCTTGGCCTTGCCTGGAACTGTGCATCTGAGAATAGTTTGCAAACAACCCTGCTGAGAGTTATTTGAAGATGCAGGCGTGGGAGTGTGGGGTGGGTTGTTGATCAAATGGCTGCTTCAGAGCTATTTATAGGGAGAGGAGGGTGAAGGAAAGGGTCAGACAAGGCAAAAGCTAAGAGGGAAGGTAAAAATATTGTCGATACGAAAGGGAGGACCAACTGATAGGTGAAAGGAATCCCTGAAGGAAAAATATGTACCAAAACTCGAAGCTAAAATTATGAATTTTATTCTAAAATTAAAAAGATTTGAAATTTATTGAAAGAACATGTTGCATCCTGAAAATTCTGACCAATGATGACCAACATCAAGTTCAAGTAGAAGTATTAGACTTTAAAGGAAAAGAAAGTTTGTTTGGATGCGTGATTGAAATGCCCAGAGGGCAACAGATGGACGTAAGATGCAGCTAGCTGCATTGGCTGAAATTATTTCATCAGAACCTGGCCTCTCTCTTATCTCTGTGTCTATCATGTGACTTCACGTGTAGGCAAAATACTTCCATATGGTGTTTCTAAGAATATCTCGGCTTATATTATGACAACATAAGAGCCAGCATCATAACATCTAAAACACTAACAGTGAGAGGAATGTTTTAGTGGATAGGCTCAGGGCTCTCACCTGCCAGACATGGGTCACTATCAGCCCAGGATGCCTCAGTGGGTCAAGAGTAAAAGAAGTGGTTTCCCAAGAAAAACACAAATTTGGTCCTTAGAAGGAGCAATTAATAAAATACCGGCAAAACAACTTCTGTCCACTAAAATTAGTTTTAGCCTGGCTTCTCCTGCTTCTGAGTTTTGGCCCTTAACCTGCAAGAGACCCCAACGTGGTATGAGAGGGAAGGAAAGGGATTCTAAGAACCGTGTCATTTTTCCTTTTCATGAATGTGTCTGGTCCTTGTCCTGGTCCCTGGGAGGGAGTCTGCAGATTGGGAACATGTCCACGCGTGAAGAGATGGCACATCTGGATCCCACAAGTTGAGGATGTGGGGATTCTATGCTGAGACCCTCCCAGGCTGCCTCCTTGTGCCTCTTCATTTGGACAGCACTGATCTGCCTCCTTTATAATAAGCCTAGAATAAGTCCGATTCATCCATGTGGGATACATTCCAACATACCTGGTATCTGGTGCACGGATAGTACTGAATACTCTCTGTATGTGTGATAAAGCTTAATTTATAAATTGGGCACAGTAAAACATAATAGAATGATTATATTGAAAGTTATGTGGTCTCTCTCAGAATACCTTATCAGAGTCTAGTCACCCTTCTTGTGATGGTGTGATATGACCCAGTGCCTCTGTAATAAGGTAAAGTAAGCCGAGTGATGCAGGCACTGCCACGTAGTGTTAAGATGCCATGCAGGGGTCACAGTGACACTGGTAATCTGATAACCATGGTAACTACTAAATGACTAATGGGTGAGTAGAGTATACAGCTTGGATACGCAAGACGAAGGGATGATTTTTAAGAAGAGCATGAAACTCAGTACTTAATGATTATGTTTCTGGAATTTTCAATTTAATATTTTTGAACTATACAGGCGTCCAAAGCACAGAGAGCAAAGGAGCCAGCCAAGGGAGACAAAGACAGACAACTTTCCTGCCGCCTCTGAGTTGTTCTGGCGAGCTGTGGAACCTGCGTGGATCACAGGGGCCCCTGAACCAACGGGGAATTGGTCAGAAGTGTGGGCGCTGAGGGTGCTCCAGACCTGCAGCTGGGGATGAAGCCAGGGGAGTCTCATGGGGAATGTGCCCTGACCGTGTGACAAGGCGGAACTCCAGGTGGTGAGTGTCAGCACCGCACCCAGTGTCGCCGCCTCCTTTCCTCATGTCTGACTTCAAGTCAGGACTTGGAAGTGAATCCTGTGCTCAGATCACACAAGTGGGTCTTTAGAGTGGCATGGTGTCTGTCCACTCCTCCATCTGTCTATCTTTCCACTCCTCCATCTGTCCACTTGTCTGTCTGTCCGTGCCTCTGCCCAGTTGTCTGTCTGCCCACTCCACCTTGCAGGGCCACACCTCACTGGGATATGGCTCAAGTAAGAGCTCCCGCTGGTCACTGGTTCCCAGCTGTCCTGGTGCTACTTAGCTAGTGACAGGTGACATGGGGATGGAAAGTCACCCCCTCATCAGGATGGGGGTGGCAATAGCTGGGGGGACCTGCATGACCCCCAGCCTGCAGCCTGTTCCAGATGGCTAGACGACTGCCTTCTCAGTACACAAGGTGCTAGATGTGGGTGACAGATTCTTCCTGAAGCCCAGAGCCATTCCCACGCTGGTACCGCGACTCAGGGTCTGGGCCAGGCTTTAGGACTTCCTGCTTACGCCCTCCTGACCTTTTCTGTTTCTTTCTCAGGTTTCTGTCATCCTAGGTAAACAGAAGCAGCAGTAAATTCCCATCCATTTTATCAGGATAGGCATTGGGATTCATGAGCAGAGGGTTGGTGTGGAATAAAAATTGTGCTTCTGACTTTTTTTTTTTTTTTTGCACTCTTTCTTTCTGGAATCTGAGAATGGCAGGGAAGGGTACACAAGGACACAGACGTGTGAGTGATTCTGGCTGGAGTCATTAATCTTTCCTAGACTTAAGAATTGGCCATCTCTCACACATTTGCTTATACTCCAGCCCACGTGCAGGTCATTGTAACGGATCCATCGCATGCATATTAACCAAAAATACTGGAAACTTTGTCCTGGAAATTCCTCGGAACAGGCCTTCTTCCAGAAACCAGAATGCCAATGTCATTAACAGATACTTTTCCATTTAGTGGCTAAATGGCAGGTCTGTGGGGACAGTACTAAACTCTGTTTGCTTTTATGGGATGGAAACCTGCTTGGCTCCATCTCTACAAAGTTCAGCTTCAAAATATTTGCTCTTAAATGAGTTAACTGTTTTCTCCTGACCACACTGCAGCTGGCTGCAAGAAAGGGACAGTTAACCTGCACACTCGCTTTCCCAGAGAAGAAAGCGATTCATCGTAGTTGGCTGGTGGAATAGGCCAGCTTGGCCTAACAGGCCTCAGTGGCAGCCAGAGCCACAAAAAAGGCCCAGCACTGGCCCTTGGCAGAGAGAGAGAGAGACAGTGAGAAATGCCCTGGCTTCTCCTCTGGCCCTCAGAAAGTGCCTTCAATAGGCTAGGCCTGGCCCAGTATTCCATGACGGGAGTTGGGACCAGGCTCCCTGTGACACAGACCAGAGAGGAAGGGAACGCAGTGGATCTGAGGACAAATACAGTGACCAGTGACCATCATAGCAGGCAATTTAAATAATGGGCCTTTCTAGGAAAAGGCACCTCTGGAGGCTACTCAATGTACAGAACAAAGACAGCAAAGGTACGGTCAAGTTTAAGTGGGAAAACACAGCATCACAATTCAAACTGACTTTGGCTACAAATGGGGACCCACTGACTCACATAACAACAGCAAAAAACTCAAGAGGAAGCAGCTTCAGGCACAGCCAGATCCTGCTTGAACAGGGCTTTCAGGAAGCCTCTTCCTTTAGGTTCCCTCTGTGCTGGCTTCGTTGTCTGGCAGGATCTGCCCTTGAACTGACCAAGGGACACCCAGCATCTCCAGGTTAAATCCCACATCAGCATCTCCACAGGGTTTGGACCAAACTGTGCTCACCCATGAAGCAGTCAGTGGGCTGAAAGAAGTGCAAGAAGCAGGTGGGCCAGGTCCATATCGCACCTGGGAGCTTTCCACAGTTGAGCAAATCTGCAGACAGGAAAGGAGCCTGGGTGTCTGGCGGTGAGGCTGATGCCTCCCCTTTCCAGGCCCTGTTGGCTCAGGTCCTCTGGCCTCTCCCTCACAGGGCTCCTTTCCCAGAGGAAATAAAGGGACACACCCAGAGTAAGGAGGTGGCAACTCCCAGAGGTGCCAGTTTCCACAGGGTACTCCCTGGCACACGTGGTGTCCCGCCAGGACCTTTCTACCCCCTTGTTTCAAAGGAGAAACGTCAGCATGGGCTGGAAGGTGCCTCCCAAAGGATCCAGATTTATAGAACACTTGGTGCTCCAGGTATCAGTAGGGTCACCTGTCTGTGTCCTTCTACAGGGAACCAGGGACACCAAGCCTTTGCTCAGAGTGCCTGGACAAAGAACTCACAAGGCTGGTCTGTCGGGACCAGAGGTCGAGGCCCTGTGACATTCTCGGCTTCACATTATGGGTGGGGATACTCTGTTAGGGGGATGGTGTCTGTGGCTCCTGCTGCCCTGTGCTCACCTGCAGGGGAAAGGCGTGGAGTGGGGGCAGGGCTTGGACTCACAGGCCCCGATCTCTCCATCCCACAGTCTCCCCGATCTCCTTAGTCCTCACTCTCCTCTAGTCCCCTCCCTCTTTCCCCTTCTTGTCCTTTCCTGGGTCTTACATCCATCCTCTATTTCCAGGACACATTCTTGGCAGCTTCTCATTCTGGACTGCACAGTACTCACCATGGGTCAGCCTGATGAGAGATCAGCAAGAACTAACAGTAAAAGAGAATACTTTTTATAACAGTAATTCCTGGAGTAATAAAATCGCCAATATCATGACTCTTGTGCCTTGTGAACATTATTTTTTTAAAAAACTTACCTGAATATAAGGATTGCAATACTGAGTCTATCTATAACCAAGATGGGTCACCAAGTGATTACAGGTGGGTAGCACATACAACATGGATACAGTGAACATAGTGGGTGATTCACGTCCCAGGCAGGATGGAGTGGGACTGAAAGAGATTTCATTACTTGACTGAGTGCAGTTAAAAATTATAAATCGTTTATTTCTGGAAATTTCTATGTCACAATTTTGGACTGCAATTGATTGTGAATAACTGAAACTACAGAAAGGGAAATGACAAATAAGGAGGGACTTGTCTTCCCTCCCACACCTCACATCCCTTTTTCAAAGAACAAGATTTGTTTTGATGCAAGTGTAATTAACACATATTCAGTAAACACCTTATGTCACAAACTGTACCAAGCTCATCACTATTAGACTCTACAGATGGTTTCCTGGGTGCAAAATATTTACGAATCTTATTTTTGTGCATATGGCCAAAGAGGCAAATGCAGCACGGAGGGGATGTGACTTATCTCCCTCAGCCTTGAGGGTCATCATGGTGCCACCCCACTTCCTGTCCACAGGACCTGGGGATCAGGCCCTGACACAGGGCTCTGTCAGACTCATGGCCAGGAGGAGATGGAAAGAAAACACAAGTCCTGAGGGACAGGGTTGTGCAGAGACCAGAGCTCTCCATCTTGGTCTTTGTCTCTCTGTTCCTCTCTCTACAACTCTGTCTTTAGCTCTTGCTCTCCCTCAAATGTACCATCACAGGATGAACTGCTGGACAAAATGTGGTCCATCCATATGAGGCAACAGGACTCAGTCACAAAAAAGGAATAAAGACCCATGCTTCAACAGGTACGAACCTTAAAAGTATCCATGAAAAACATTCAGACACACAGACCACATTTGGTATGATCCCAGTCCTAGGCGATGGCTAGCAGAGGTGAGTCACAGATCCGTGATCACTCAGGGCTAGAAGGAAGGGGGACTGAAGAAGGGACTCCGAGGAGGTGTGGGGGGCATATTGGGGGATGATTCCGATGTTCTGGCATCAGACAGTGGCGATGGCTGCACAGCTAACCCCTCTCCAGTCGGCCGCAGGGCTTACACCCTGAGGCAGGGGAGGGGGCTGTTTTAAAAGGGTACGTTTAATGGTGTGGGGGTTAAATCATACTACTATCCCCACAGTGCCCTTAGCACATACATTCCTGGTTACAGACTGAGCACATTGCACCTGGCGGGCAGTGTACATATGACACTACACAGGGGAAATCCACAAACCCACGGGCCTGTCGCTCTCAGTGGCTTACAGGGTCTCAAGACAGCTTTGGCTCCACTGTGTTCTACATTTAGATTGGCTACCAAGCCAACCTAGGGGTGATGCCATCAGAGGGGCACTGGTGAGCTGCCGTTCTGCACCTCTCCCCCATCCCAGGATCCTCAGATCTAAGGAACCCGGGCGCCCAGCCCAATCCCTGCCCCACAGGACAGGCAGCCAGTGCAGGAAGCACCCAGGGCTCGGCAACTGGCCGATTCGGAGAATAGCAAGACTGAGGAGTGGGGTGCAATCTCAGGCCTCAGCACCCCCAGAACAAGTCCAGGAGACATAGACACAAAAGAAGCTGGAAGCCGCACACCTGAAATTTCTGAAATGACAGCAACGGAAGTAAAGAGACAACTCAGGGCTTCTGTTGTTTAACTTTGCATGCCCATATCTTGTAGTCAGAGCAACTACTTGGAGGATAACCATGTACAGTATAGTAACTATGCATTTCCCTCTGCCCTGTTTTTGAGATCTGAAATCACTGTATTTCATTTTATTTCACTTTGTTTTATTCTTTACCAAAAAGATGCTCACTGCGGAGTCAGAGGGACACAATGCACCCAGACAGGCTGAACAGGCAAATGGACTCAGGGTGTTTTTGTCTTCCTAAAGGATCCTTAGCCCACAGGTCCTCACAGTGCTCTGGGGACTGGGGCTGGACCCAAGATGGCTCCACTTGTGCTAATAGCCCCAGAGCACCCACTGCACGCCTGCAATCCCGAATGCTTTGCAGCATTACAAACTCATTAACTGTCAGGACGGCCCAGTGCGACACACATCATTACGTCCACACTCGGGGATATAGAGGCGCAGGGAGGCTGCTCACAGTGGCCAGGATGATACCGTTTGACAAGAGGCACAGCCAGCCTGTGACTTCCCTCGGCCATTCTCAGTCCCCCTGCCAAGTAGACAGGAGCCAGGTCCACACATGGATGGTCCCTACTTCTACCCTGAAGGCTCATGCCACGTGCTGGCCTCTGATAAGGACCAGCCTCTGGTCAAGGGCAGGAACCAGGGAACAGGAAGCTTCCCCTGGGTGACAAGTGTCAGCAAGGCCTCAGAGCCACCAGAACTCTTGCAGCTGCTGGGGTCTGTGGGTGCTGGGCCAGCCGTGTAGACAGCAGCTTGTCTAGGGTGGTTGGAGATGTGGGGAGCTAGGGGCCCAGCAGAAGTACTCTTGGCATGGATGGAGGGACACAAGATGTCCACCTCGGTGGCCTGGGGAGGAGCCCCTGCACTCTGGAACTGATTCGAGCAGCTGCAGGAGACAGAGGGGACACGGCATCAGTGTGCTCTGGCTCACTGTGGCACAGAAGCCAGACGGGAAGGAACGCACAGCAGAGTCCCCTTACGGAAGTCGGAAATCCGGCGACACTAAACCGCAGCATTTGCTCAGCAAACAGGCACAGGCAGCATGAAGACAGGGGCACAGGGAAGCTACGTGCTGGTCCAGAGAGCAATGACTTAAGACAGGAGGCTGTGTTCGGGCAAGGAGACGGGAGGCCTCTGGGGCTGTCTGCATCCCACGGGTGGTGGTAGGAGGGCTGGGGTGGCCGCCTCCTACTCACCTGCTACTAATCATCAGTGTGTGTTGTGCACTTTCTGAATGTGTGTCCTGTTTCAAAACTTTAAAAAACAATTTTCCACCCCCACAGTGGTGACCTCCCTCCTCTACCTGGTAGAATCTCTAATGTCCTTCCAGCACCTGTCCCTAAACTCCATGTTAGGCTAAACCTAGTGACTTTGGACCACTTGCTATAGCTACAAATTTGCCTCTGTCGCACTCATCAAAAAAGGGGATGGCATAAGAGTATATAAGACTTTATGGTAAGCATGAGGCCCCATCTCATAGCTTTGAAGTCTTTCAAAGTTTTCAATCATCAGTTGGAATGGTGTTATCCTGTTTTTGTTTGACTATATCATACGTGATGATATGAACAGCTGTTTTGAAGAAAACATTATGACAGCTATTGCTGATTTAATATTATCCTTCTTAGAAGTCCTACCACGCTTTTTTTGTTCTACTACCGTTGGTTCTATCTACCACATTGTGTCTTATTGGAATTTGAATATGTGTGATAGTTCAAACAAATTTTTTTCTTTTTTATCAAAAATGAGATA
>PVJX010001411.1:0-21764 GCA_004027295.1 Dolichotis patagonum | reverse complement strand
AAATTTAATTTTTTTAAAAAACTTAAAACATTTTTTAAAAATTTTTAAAAAACTATCCTAATTAGTGAAATAAATAAGAATCATATTTATAAATATCACATTGTGTCTCTAGTGTAAAAAGTAATAAGAACTGTAAGAGTAATAAAATCCAAAATGTGTAATTGCTACTGTAAAAAAAGAGAGGAAAAGAGGGTGCTCTAAAGGATATAACTGCATGTATGTTTAAGTGTGTAAGATGAATGACCATATTACTGTTTTTGTTATATCATGGAGCAGAACTGTTGACAGTCTCATTGCTTGAATGTTTAGTTTGTATGTTTTAACTTTGTAACTTGAACAACTATTTCCAAGATGACAGTATGTAAGTTATCAAGTAATGATTTCTTAGTATTTTTTTCTTTTCTTTTTTTCTTTGGAATTTTTTATTGTTGCTACTCTTTTTTCTATTTTGTTTTTTTGTTTTCTTTTCTTTTTAAATAAAATTTTTTTAAAAAAGGGGGGATGGCTTCCACCTTCTTTTTGGAGAGGGACCGATGGGGACAGAGTTGGTGGCATTTGTTCACCCATCTTCCCCCCTCATTGTGCTGGTGTTCCAGCCTCAGTTCTTTTTGAGGGACGGAACCCATGGGTGCTCTACCACCGAGTCGCATCCCCAGCCCTTTTTATTTTATTTTGAGGCAGGGTCTAAGTTGCCCAAGTTGACCTCAGACTTGCAATCCTCTTGCCTCCGCCCGGGAGCTGAGGTTACAGGTGTGCACCACCATGCCTGGCCGGTCTGCTTTGTAAACACCGGTCCAGGACCGGGAAAACCTGCCCTGGGTGCTGCAGCCACCAGCAAAACCCACTCTGCAGACTTTTCTCTTCCACCCTCAGGACGGGAAGACGGAATGGCTTTCTCCTCGGTGTCCAACAAAAAGCCCAGGTCTCACCCCACAGAGGAAAGTGCTGTTTGTACTCGTGGCACTCAGGTTTGTTTGCTTAGGCATTTGCTCTTCTCCCTGGTCTGAGGTTGAGACCATCTTTGGTCCTTGTGGCTTGCGTGTGCCCTGAGTGGTTGTCCTGTTGGAACAGAACCTGGGCCCTGGTCCTGCTGAGTACTGCGGGTGGTTAGCGCTGCTCTGGGGGAACGTTTCTGTTTCTGGGTAGCAGCCACATTCTTTCGAGTTTGGTCACACCTGCTTCTCCCCAGGCTCTGGCTGGGATAGGATTAAGGCCTGAAGCAAACAAATCAAACCATTGTTGAGCTTGCAGGTGCCTGGGAGGCGCCCAGTGCTACCTCAGTGTGTCAGGACCCCGCTAATTCCCACGCTCCCCTCTGCAGAGACACCATGGCCTTTCTGCCCATTTTTCTAGAGGCCACTGAGCCACAGAGGTTCAGCAACCCGCTCCAGGTGACACTGCTAGTTACTGGCAGATGTGGTATTAGAACTCTTGACATTTAGAGTTGTCAGGGCTTTGCTGTTAATGACTGTTTTCTTCTATCCCTCTGGGGAGATGTCATCCTTATAAGCTCAGATCCCACCCTTTCTGCCCATTTTTGAGAATCAACTAGTTGCCAGGCATGGTGGTACATGCCTGTAATCCCAGCACTTGGGAGGCTGAGGCAGGAGGCTGCCGATGAGTTCCAGGCCAACCTGGGCTACATGAGCAAGTTCATGGCCAGGCTGCACTACATAGTGCCTCAAAACAGAAAAAAAGAATCTGCTAGCCCCTCTCTGCAACCCCATGACATCTCCAAGGCCCCACTCTGAGGGCCGCCCTGTGACTGTCACTGCTCCACATGCCCAAGGACTCAGCCTTGATCCCCCACACAAATGCTCTCAGAACTTGGGGTACAAAAACCTAGTTTGCTTCCCACAAGGACAAAAGGTCACCTTGTGCTTTATTTTACATCAAGGAGTCCACAGAGGCAATGAAAAAGAAAAATGGCTGCGTGGTAAAGCAAGTTATTAATCATATTACACTGGAGAAAAACCACAAAGCACTGTGACAAGTGCTGTCATATATTTAACAAGTATTTATGGAGCTCCTGCTGTGTGTCAGGCATGGTTCTAGGCTGCTGGTACACAGGGAGCACTTTCCCTACCCTCAAAAAATTCAAATGGCATCGGGACAACTGAGCACATGCAAAATGAGGAAGCAAATATGCAGAGAATATCAAGACACTGGGGTGGGAACCCATGGGCTGTCATGATTTGCAATTTCAAATCAGTCAGAAGGGCCTTTGCTGAGAAGAAGGTGATATTGGTCACAGACCTGAGGGAGGAGGAAGCCCTGGAGATATCTGGAGGAAAAGCATTACAGGAAGAGAAAAACAGCAAGTGCAAAGGTCCCAAGACCCAGGTGTTAGAGGAACAGCAGAGTGCACTGGTCAGGAGGGGCTCCAAGAAGCAAGGCTGGTGCTCTGAAGGGGTAGTTCTTAGAGGTCCTTGTGGGGCTCTGATTTTCACATGGGATCAGATGGAAAATTGTTATATTTTTAAACATGGAGTTGTTACTGGCAAGGATCTTAGGTTGGCAAAGTGGTCATGAGCAACCCGACCTGTAGATGAGGTTAACAGCACGCACTCGAGGCTGAGAGAGAGGTGGGGGCAGCTTCTGCTCTAGAAGTGACATTTTGGTGGGGTCGTGGCACATCTTCAAGGCAGGGTGATCTAGGCTGTGATTCCCACCTGTCAGGTCACCGTCTAGTGGGCTGCAGATTGCGGGCCAGTCACTGCCCGTCCAGGAGAGACACGAAGCCCACTTCCTGGAAGATGGGGTCTGCAGAAGGAAGAGTGATTTGCAGGAGATGAGCATGGCCCAGGGCCCAGTTTACAGGCTTATGGTGTCTGTAAAACTCAGCAATTTTGTGTTTTGAGTGAGTTTCCTGGAAAAGAAAAAGGCTCCAGGAACTCTTGTGTCCTGAAGCTATAGTTTGTATTAAAAAGTATAATTTAAAAATTTTTTAAAGTACTTCCCTGTCTTTCTGCCTATCTTTACTTCCTCAGTCCTGCCTCTAAGTAAGAGTCTGTTTTGTGGTGTGAAAGGCCTCTCTGGCTGCTGAGTGAAGAACGTAGTGAAGGAACCGAAGAAGAAATGGAGACGCCTCTGTCTCGGGACGGAGACATAGCCGGGTGGCAGCAGTGGTGGGTGACAGTGGTCAGGTGCATTTCCTAAGGTGGGCTGGAGGAGGGAGGCACACAGGCCAGTGTGGCGGCTGGAGGGGCTGTGGCCCGGACGTTGGAAGAGGGGGAGGTGCTGCCCAGGCGCTCACAGGACATCAAGGCAGAGAGATCTGCAGGCCCATGGACTCCTGGGTCCTGAGAGCTCTGCTCTTCTGCACCCAGGTAGACAGGGGACAGGTGACAAGTTCTAGACATACAGCTAGAAGGGGACAGAGCCAGAGGAGAGAAGAGACTAAGGGAGGGTCACTTTTTGAAGTCCCCACAATGAGTCTGGGGAGCTTCCTGCCACAGTCTCTGGAGGTGCCTTTGGTGTGTCCCAGGGTGGCCTGTGGGTGGGTCCCTGGCCAGCCTCGAGGTGTGGCCTGTGCTCTGGCACAGCCAGCTCTCCGCTCCAGGCGGCTTCATGGTGGGTGAGCAGGGCTCTGCTTCCTAACCTATTATTGTGTCGTAAAACCACCGAGTGTGGTTTACTGCCGCCATGGTCCTGGCGGAAGCGGCCATCGGCTCAGCTGACAGCTGCCTCTGCAGGCCGTTAGCTGACCTTGGCTCTTCCTCTGGCAATTATGCGCCCCGCTGCCACAACTGTCAGACACTTCCAGCGCTCCTGTCCCATGGGCTCTGTGCCTGAGTGGTGACAGGTGCTTTGGGGTGGCTTGGGCTGGCGGCTATGGAGGAAGAGGGCAGACAGAGTGGGGGGTGAGGGAATAGAGTTCCTCAGAGGGACCCGCTCAGGCCTGGAGGTCCTGGAAGACCCTTTTTTCTCTATTTCATAGAGGGACAAATGTTCCTGCCTAGACAGACCTTAGAAGTCACGAGCTTTTCCCACTGTCCACTGTGGGTCTCAGCCCACACAGGCATCTGCGCCTGTGCCCAAGGGGGGTGGGATTGGAGAGCGATTTGTTGTTGGACTTGAGAGACGGAAGCCACAGGGAAGGTTTTCCAGGCGCGATCTGGGAAGATGAGATGGAGGCTGGACGCCCGGCCACCTGTTGGAGAGTGTTGAAGCTGAATACATGTGCAGGGCTGTGGTGTGGACTCCGCACGATTGAACTGAGAATGAGGAGACACCTCAGGGGGCAAGATAGGCCACAGCTGAGGCCACCTGGAGACTTGCGGGATAGTTTCCCTAAATTAGCATGGTCTGTGGCTCTGAGGGGCTCTTGAACCCCTCCCGAGATCCTGCTCAGGTTTCCTGGGTTTTCCACTCAACTCCTTGCTTGTTCTGATTAAATATGGGCTGCCCAGGGTCAGTCAGTCGGCCGGTTAGCAGAGTTATGAGCTCTGCAGAGGATTCTAGTCCTCCTGCAGCCCTAAAGACCATGCCGCTTGTCTCATTCCTTTGAGCCTTCGCCGTGCACCTGTTTGAGGGATTGGGGATCTAGGCCCAGACCCCAACAGCCACTGGCTGAGGAAGCTGTGGCTTCATGCAGGAGGCTCCAACGCCAGGCTAGAGACTTTGTTTTGGGTTGGTTGGTTTCTCGCCTTAATAGCAATTGATGCTGTACCCCCAGCTCCTGCAGAGGCTGGGCAGGTGGCCCCAGCTGAGCCCCACGGCACTGGGGGAGCCCGCCCTCCCTGAAGAAAGTGCTACCAGGCTACGGGGGTGACCCAGCAGGATGCCAGGCAGATGTTGTCAGGTCAGTGATCTTACAAAGAAGCCAGAGACCTGGATTTTTGTGTGAAACCAGAGCTTGGTAGTCTGGTGCCCGCACGGGTGCCTCAGCCGTGAGGGTGTGGCTGTGGGTCTGTCAGCAAGGGGCACACAGGGCTGGGTTTGTGATAGTCAGGACGGCCTTGCTGCCATTGGGTTGGGCTTCCCTGTGGCTCCAGTTCCCCAGAGCACTGGTGAGGGGGGGCAGCCCTGTGGCTTCTTGGTAGCATCTGGTCTTGAGCATGGGGGCCCTGCAGCTGGAGTCACCTGCTGAGCCCAGTGTCACATGTCTGAGCTGAGATGGAGGAGGCCAGCTCCTCCTGGGCAGGAGTGGCCCTTGCCAGGCAGATGCACCACATCTACAGGGCCTTCCCAGGGAGGGGTTTGGAGGGAACGTGGCTCAAACCAACCCGGAGCTTCAGATGTGTCTTTGGCTTATACAGGTGGCTGTGCCTAGGCCTACTGGGGCTTCCCTTCACGATGGCCCCTGGGGCCCCAGGAGGGCAGGGCACACAGGACCCTCTGCCCTTCTGCCCTTCTCCTTAGTCCTAGGCAAAAATCCACCCCCTTCTGCCTTTCCAGGTCACTAGTGAGCAAGTGTGCCAGCCAGGCAGGGACTAAGATAAGAATGTGCCTACCAGGCGTGTGCACACACAAGGGCTTGCTCACACTTATACACACTCATGTACACACTGGCAAAAGCACACAGATACACTCCCACAAGGGCACCTTCCCACATAACCTTATTACTTATCCACATACACTTATTAAACACACACACACTGTGACCCAGAAAATCACTGACTGCACCCCTCGCCTGATAAAGACAATATCCTTCCCACCCTCCAAACACAGTTCACAGCCCCCAGGCACACAGCCTCCCCCACAAACACCCACCCCACAAATGCACTTGTCATCTGGTGAAACCCGAACATATCCCCAGTTACACTTTTGGAGTGGTGCCACCTGCCACTCGTCTGTTTTCAGTCACCAAGCATCTGGGCTTGCTGTCAGCTGTGTCATAGGACAGACAGAGGGGCAGATTCATGGGAGCTGAGCAGAGCTGCCAGGAGAGAGCGGAGAACAGACAAGGGTTGAGGAATGAAAAGGAATCTGCCTCTGGAAAGCTGTGAAGACCAGCCATTCATTCATTCACATTTTGCTTTAAAGAATACTTTTATTTACTTTTCACGAATTATCTGTCTCCCCAAGTGGAATGGAAGCCGTTCCGGGGAGGAGTTTGTTTCGCCCATGGCTTTGTCTAGGCTGACTTGAATGGGGTCTGACAGACATCTAAGCTCTTAATAAATAGCCGGAGTCAGTACACGCTGACATGACACTGTGCTCCCCAGAGGGCTCTGCTGGAGGCGCTTTGGCTAGCATTGGTATGATGAATTGTTTTGAAATGTTCGCAAGGAGTTAGGATCTTTTTGCCCTGTCTTACTTTTCTCATTGCTGAGACAAAATACCCAACACCCACAGGATAAGGGAGGAAAGGTTTGTTTAGCTCAGTTTGTGAAGTTTCAGTTCACAGATGACTAGTCCCAAGGCAGGGAGGCACTGCAGAGGAGAAACAGCCCGTGGCGAAGCAGGGCAGACAGAAGACAGCAAACAAGCGACAAGTAGGAAGAACTGCGCTGGCCCTCTTTCTGTCCCTGATATTTTATCACCCAGGGCACAGCACCCTTAATCCTACCCAGATCTATGCCAAACCTATCAGTGACTGATTTAGTAGTCACACACCCTTAATCCCAACGTCACATGCTCTAGATCCAGCCACCCCTGCAAATTCCCCACTATGGCCACATGAGGTTTTGTGGGGACATCTAGACACAAGCCCTAATGTGCCCCTTTCTAAGCAGAGGGTGAAATTAGTAATTTTTCCTTGGAAAGAGTGGCTTGGAATAACTGAGTTAGGGAGATCGGAGGTTCCAAAATCTGCCTGGTGATTTTGGATCTACAGAGGAGAAGGAGGAGGGAGAAAGAAGGAAGAAAGGAAAGAGGGACAGGAGGAGGGAAGAATGGAGGGGAGAGGCAGAGGGGAGGGACACAGCTTGGACACAGAGCCTGAAAAACAAAAATGGCATCCTCTGAGATGACTTGGGGTTGTGTCCTAAGTGTCCCCTGGGAAGGGTGCCGCCTCAGGACAGAAGGGAAGTTGGGAATGAGGGGCTGCCCTAGGGGCAGGGGTTTTGTGTATATCCTGTCATGGCTCTGGGCTTCAGATTCACATAAACTCCAGGGCGAGCCATGGCAAGGTTTTCCCAAGAGGCTTCAAGTGACAGCCAGACACACATTTATTATTTGAGTAACTACAAGAAAAAACCTAGCAATGAGGTCATGGTTATTATTCCCAAGGATAAGATTTGCTTATGAGAAAGTTATTGTAAAGTTAGAGTCAGGTAATAAGGTCAGGTTAAAGCAGGTGCAGGTAAATGGGTGACCTCAGAGGAGCCTGCTGGCTGTGGCTTTGGGGTGTGCAGGTCCTGGTCATCATGCTGCAGGACAAGGAAACTTGAAGAGGGCCCCATGGAGCTCTCTGCACCCCTCACTGGCCCTGGGAAAGGAAGATGCTGCCCCTGAGTTCTGCCTGGGGCAGCAGCTGTCCTGGTCCTCATGAAACCTCTTGCATGTGTGGAAAGAATCTGATGGCAGAGGCCATCATCTCCAAGCTGCCCTGCTGGTTGTCCCCTCCTTGCCCTCTCACCTCATTCAGGTCCCAGTCTCAAGTCACCTGCTTGGGAACCACAATCTGGGCTTGCTTCCTTGCTGCTGTCCTCGGCATCTTGTTTATTTGTCAGTGTGTTGAGGGTCCAGCTCCCCTAGGAAGGGCCACTCCCTGGTGCTCACTGCCTGATCCCATTGAGGCTCTGATTTCTGCCCAATGAACAATTAAGGGGCCAGATAACAGCCTAGTCACCCGCACCCACCTCCTAAACATGCTTTTTGTTTCATGTCCAGGCCTTGCCATGCTTGGTTTTTCTTCCCTTCAGGGCTGACCTGTGGAGGTCACTTAGTAGCCAGAGCTGGCGTCAGTGTGTTTCATGGTGGCTGGTAGAGTGTTAGGTAATCAGGACCTGCGGCCATGGTCCACAGAGCACTTGCTAAGGTCCCCACACACCTGCCCTGGCTTTGGGGTGTCTCATCAATCAGACACTAAGAAGCCACCAGGAAGGAAAGCCCCAGTCCCTCTGGACACCTGGCAGATTTGCTAACAGCGTTTGCATTCAACCGAAAACCTGGTAGAAACAAAAGCTCCGAGGCCCAGCTGCCTGTGGAGGTTGCCTGGCTTGCAGGCTTCCATGGAGACCTTGGAAGCACATCTGTCCCTCTCACTTCCCAGGGAGGGACTCTGTTCCAAATCCATGGTGCTGGGCCTAGGGCCTTCTCTGGGTGAGCCCAGGTGAGGTCCCCTCTGCCCACAGGAGGACAGCATGGAAGGGGGTGTGTGTTCTGTACAGGAGGAGACCGCCTGGGAGCCAGGGCAGAGAAATAGCTAGATGCAGAGTGGACCCAAGGGAAGACAAAGTCCCATGCTGTCCACATGGACAGCACATAGGACCCCATGCGTCTGGGGCTGGGGCCCAGCATTAAGGACCCATATGAGCAGCTGCTGATATGTTTGGTTAAACTCATGTCTGATCACTATGGTCCAGATCACAGGCTGTGGGAAGGAACTGGTCTGAAGATTTATGAATGTTCTTCGCAAACCAAAGCAGGAGCAGGAGCCCTACACCTCCAGGGTGTGGCCAGCAAAGTGAAGGAGCAGAGGGAACGGCCCAGGCTGATGGGGGCCACCACATAGCTCCACCGGTCACCACCAGGGGCAGGCACATCGCCAAATATTCAGATTTTTCTAGAGAAGCTGGAAATTAGATTTCCATCTGAATTTGTGAATGCGGACCGTCTTACCTTTTCAACTGGTTTTGGCCTTGTATTAACCAGCCTGCACCCTCTGCACTCAAGCTTGGGCTATTCTCTTCCCTAGGAGAGGATCTGGCCTCAGTTTCCCCAACTGTCAGCCTAAGGAGTTGTGCTAGACTATCCATAGAATGCATGGGATGCTTGAGCTCTGGTCTGAATGCAAGTCAAGTACAGGGCCAACTTGATGGGCATGTCAGGATGACTGTTCCGCCACCCTAACCACTCGGGCCCCTGGCCCCTGGCCTATTCATGCTCTAGCAAGCAAAGGGTGAATGCGGATCCTCCAGGTGCCAGGGGGAGGACCGTATCTTTAGGACCCATGCCAGACCCATGGCCAGTATCCATTCTAATTGGTCAGTAGATTCAGACTGACCCACCAAATCCTACGCAATCCATCCGGGCAGAGTCCAGAGGGAGAGTGCTGATCTTCTGGCCGTGGGCTCTGAACAGAGGGTGAATTTCCCTGACTTCCCCTATATGCGTGCATGCGTGTCTGTGCATGCCACAGTATTCCTGCAGCTGCTACCTGCCAGCTGCTGTGGCCAGAGAACTCACAGGTGATACCAGAGTCTGTATGGGAGGTGTACAGATCACCCTACAAAGGGCGGAAGACTCCTTGTCCCCGTTCCAGAAGGCCTGCAGAGCTGGCCTTTCTAAGATTCCCGTCTGAGGCTGCAGAGGGTTTTGAGAGGCAGCCTGTGAAGCCCGTGTCCTTGCTGTCACCTAGCAGCCATGCAGTGCCAGGGCTCCTCCTCCAAGAAGAACATACACTGAGGTCTGGGTCACCTGCAGTCTTCCGGTTCTTACCAGGCAAGTACAGCACAGAGGGAGGCACAAGAGGCTAGAACAAAAAAGGACACACTGCGTCTTTGAGAGACAAAGCCAAAATGCGCATCTGTTCCCAGGTATGCAAAACATCTGCACACAGCTGTATGCTGCAGCTCTAATTGCAGTGACATCTTGGGCCCAAACTACTCTTACATCTCTATGAGAGAGAACGACTCAGATTGCCATTTGCCATATGGCGAACCCTGGTCCACCCTCAAAACAATGAGGCAGTGAGAGATTCGTGGAGAAGAAAAGATCGCCATGAGGAATGCAGCGAGAGAAGCGAGCTGCAGGACAGGCATCAGCCAGAGTAGGGCCGTGCGCATTCCTCACATATTGATCTGAGCCAGGTGCCAGGAGTCAGCCCTGACGCCGAGGGCTCAGCAGGGAAAAAAGCATGCAAGGTCCCATCCATGCGCAGAATCTGTAGATTTTTTTCATTTCCTTTTCTCCTTCCCTCTTTTCTTTGTCTTCATACATGGCATCAATACAACAATCTTAGAAGGTCATCCAAGAAATAGATGCCCGTGGGGGTGGGGAGCCAGCAGGGGGAGATGTACCCCCAAAACACACCCTACTGTTCTTTGTATGCCCTGGAGTATCTGACCTGCTACCAGGAGTGTTGCTAGAGGGCTTGAAGCCGGAGCTGAAAGCCTGGGCCACACTCCGGGAGGGTCGCCTGTCTCCCAGGTTCCCTCTAGGCACTGAGTCCATAGATGAGAAAGGCTCCTGGTGTTGCCAGGGCCGTTTAACACACAGTTCTGCAAAGGAGGCGCTGGGATGATTCTCACTTGATAGATGAGGAAAGCGACGGCCCAAGGCTTGGAACCTTCCCGTCCTGTGCAATGTTCTGCATTCCAAGCACCTGCCTTCCGCAGGTCACCAGCTAGGAACAGAAGCAGCTCGGGGGAGGGGCGGATGCTCACCTTCTAGACCTAAGTGACAGTGTATGTTACTCTGGCAGAAAACAGGATGACGGATGGGCAGTCTCAGGGAGTCATAGGGACAAAAGGTACAGCTTTCAATTTTTGTTAGAGTGGCACAGGAGTTAAAAAAAAAAAAGGCAGAGCGTGTCTTCAGAAACCATCTAGTCCTGAGATCACAAAGAAGTTCCATTCATTCCTTGATTCACTCAATCTGTAAACACAGATCCATGGACATCGTCCCTGACCCAGGGAACTGCAAGAAGCTGAGCTGTAACACCAAAGGCCCATCCTCAAGGGCCTGGTGTGTGTCGGAAGTGGGAAAACCATGTTTCAGGCAGCTTTCTGTCACTGCGACAAATCACCTGATGCACAGAACTTAAAGGAGAAAAGGTTTGTTCTGGTTCATGGCTTCAAAAGTTTCAGTCCATGGTCAGCTGGCTCGAGGCAGAACGGGATGGAGGAAAAAAGCTGCCCACCTGATGGTGGCCAGGAAGTGGAGAGAAAGCAGGAGTCAGAGAAAAGGGGCCATGGAACAAGCTAATACAGTTCTCAAGGTCACCCCTGTGACCTACCCAGACACGTCCAAAGTGTGCTTTACTGGTCTTCTAGGCATCTCTTAAGCCAATCAAGTTGAAAGTCAAGCTTCACCATCACAGATGACACCCAGAATGCATCAGAACTGGATCGTCAGGACAATTCTGCCCAAGGACATGTGAGGAGGGCCAGAGATGCTTTGGGTTGCCAGGACTTGGGGGTGAGGAGGCCTCCAGCATTCAGTGGCTGAGCTCATCTGCTAGGTCAATGGTAACAGAGCTCTGCAAACCCGGGGCTTTTGTCCAGTATGAGCTCATCTTAGCTCGTCACTGCAGGGTGACTCTCTTTCCAAATGCGGTCCCACTCTGAGGCATTAGGGATAAAGACTCTACCATGTGAATGTTGGGAGAACACAACCCATACTAGGAGTGGAAGCCAGAGATGCTAAATAGCCCACATTGTTCAAGAAAACCCCAAAATCATAGCACCTGAAGTGTCAGCCAAGCTGAAGTTAAGGCGATCTGTGACAGAGATGGTGGTTCTGGGGGCAGGTGATCTAAGGCAGAGTGTCACAAGGAGAGCTCTATCATGACTCTTTTGATTGCATGTAACAGAAACCCAAAAAGACTAAAGTGAACAAAGTATGTATAATGTGAATGAAAGCTTTGAGGTATTCATGACTTCAGGTGTGGCTAGATCCAGGGTCTAAGTGACCAGGATTCAGGGTACTAGAAACGTGTCAATTTGCCTCCATCTCTCATCTCTGCTTTCCTCCAGGTTCTCAGCTGACAATGATGCAAGACAGGGTGGCCAGAAACTGCAGTCCCCATCCTACCCTCCAGGTAACTCTCACTCCAGTTATGCCAGCAACAACCCCAGGATGGGCTCTGCTTGGACCAATTCAGGTTATTCACAAGTAACCTCCACTGGTGACTGAGTAGAGAGGCCGGGGCTGGGTCACACACTACTATGGCGTGTAGCTAGATGTCCCCTTAAAGCCCATACACTCAGGTGCAGCTTTGTGAGTGACTGGGTCATGGGTGTAAGACCACTGTTCACTGATTGGTTTGGCGTAGTTCTGGGTGTGGGTGGTGGACTCTACTAAAGAGGAAAGACCCACTCTAGGTGTGGATGGCACAAAGCATTAGGCTCGTAGCCCGGATAGAACAAAAAGGGAAGAGGGAAGGCTTGCTGCTTCCTGCCTGCCCTGCCTTGGACTGTTTATCTTCTGTGATGCCCCTCTGCCATGCTACCCCCCTCCTGAAGCCAGCAACTACAGACTGAAGCCAGCACTGTGAGCTAAAATCAGCTTCTCCTCTTCTAACTCGTGGGTGTCGAGTATTTGGTCTCAGCAATGAGAAAGTGATAAAGACACTTCCCATCCTGGATACACTCAAAGCAGGTGGGCGAGCATGGGAGAGGGCTGGTTCTGATAACCACAGTACAGTGCCTCACTGCAGAAATCCCTACTCCCAGGACAAGCACCCCAGGGACAACGCTCCCCCTGCCAGTGGGATGTGGTTTGGACTCATTTCTCACACCAAATGCACCCAGGCAGCGTGTGGCCTGTTAGGAAGAAGGATGAGGGAGTACACACAGCTGGATAATGGCTTAAAACAGTGTCTCCTCTGCCTGTTTAGGATTACTATTCCTCAAAGAATTCCACTTTGTGCGATAAGTGTTAATACCTTATTTCTTAGGGGACCGTGCAGTCTGGAGTTGGAATTGATTGTGCACAGAACAAAATAATTTGCTTTTTATCAGCACCCTCCGTGGAAACTTGTTCGTAGCCAGTGCAGACCTGGGAGGAAAGCGAATTTAGCTTCGCCTCCCTAATCCTCTGTCAGCCCCTAAATCACCACCCGTCACTCAGCGACACTCAGCCAGAAATGAGCGTCGCTCTGCACTCATAAACACAGAGTTATGGTAGCTGTCACCTCCCAATGATGGCTCCTTTAGGGCCAGATGAGAGCGAGACTTAAGAGTCAGTGCTCGTGGGAAGTGGCAGGACCTGAGGGCGCTGCCAACATGAGGCTATGCCTGGGAAGCAGCCACTAATCCCCTGAATCACCGAAGGCCAGGCCTCGCACAGGGCCCCTGACTCCTGGAGTCAGAATCCACGGCCACCTCCCGTTCCCTGAGCTAGCAGCCAACTGCTGATTGACAGACTACTCATGTGTTTCCATTTGCTTCGTTAAAAAAGTCGCCAAATCTGCTCACTAGGAACGTCTACGTGAAAGTTCGGCTTTGACATTCTTCTTGAAAACTAGGAAAGTTTTTAAGAAATTCCTGCATATGGCTGGTGTTGAGGAGTAGCACCCACACAACTTCTCCAGTTCACCCTGCCCCTGCCACCCCCTGGAGGCCTCTTTATTCTGTGTCTCCTGCCTGGCCTCTCTTGCATGTGTCCAAGACCTGGGGGCCTCAAGAACCCAAGGCAGGAACTCAGGTTCTGAAGCCAGACAGATACTGTGGTCAGCTACCTTGCTTGCACTCTCACCGGCTACCACAGCCAGGTGTGTGAGTGTGCATGTGTGCACACGTGTCTTGGTTTCCTCATTCATTAATGGGCATTTGCGTGGCACCAGTGTACAGGAAGCATGAAGGAGTTCACGGTGATGCAGAAGGAAGGCAACCACCAAGTCCCTGGGTTCCTGCAGCCTTCCTATCCTCCTCCTCCTCCTTGCCAGCATCGTGCTGTGGGTAGAATTGTGTCCTCCGAGAAGGAATATCCAAGTTCTCCCAGAACTGTGAGCGGGCCCTCATATGGAAAAGGGGTCTTTGCAGATGTAGAATGAAGGAGTTCAAGGCGAGCTCACCCTGGGTTGCCCAGGGGCCCCTCGAGCCAGCACAAGTGCCTATGAAGGACAGAGATGGGGATGGTAGTGCATGCTGTTGCCCCAGCTGTTCAGGAGGCTGAGGCAGCGAGACTCTGTCTCAAAATAAATACAAAGGGCTGAAGATGTAGCTCAGCTGTCCCTGGGTTCAATTCCCTGTGCCACCAAAGGAAAGGAGGCAGGGAGGCAGGGGACAAGGGACACGAACACAGAGGGGAAAGCCGTGTAAAGACAGGCAGACACCACAGTGTTCTGGCCACCGTCGCAGTGATGCGGCAGAACAGATCCTCTCCGGGAGGCTCTGGGGGGAGCACAGCCCGGCTGAGACCTTGATTTCAGACTTCTGGCCTCCGGAGCTGTGACAGAATAACTTTCCCTGATTGCAAACCGCCTGGTTTGTGGTGATTTGTGACAGCAGCCCAGGAATCCAATGGAGACTTGGGGGCACTGGACTCTGTTTTCCACCACTTCTCACCACCCGGACCCACTCAGCGCTGGGTGCTTAGGACAGGACTGTCTGGGTGACTCTGAAATATTTGAAAATCTATGAATGCCTTGCCCTCAGCCACCAGGAGGGAGTGAGGGTCCTTCTCAGGAGCTCCAGGGACAGGGATGTCACCGCCCCGATGGAAGGCTCCAAGCAACCAGGCCTGAAGGAGATAATGTGGCCCCCTCACTTGGGAAGTGATGAAAGCTTCCTGCCTCAGCCTAGTTTTGCCCCCAGAATTATACCCCGTACCTATGTGTAGGCAACACCAGCTCCCTAATACGCAGAGCCTGATGCAGAATGGACTTGGGACCCTTTGTTTAAAAAAAAAAAAAAAAAAGAAAAGAAAATGAGAGTTTTTAAATGACTACAGCAGATCTTGAACATGGGCACTGCGGGCCTGCCCGAGTGACACCCCGCAGTCCCTGAACCTGAGCTTACCTTCCTGTGAGGGAGGAGCAGGAACAGGTCCGCAAACCCACACGAAGACCAACAGGTCCTTGCGGCGCCCCCGGCTCCTGAGGTCCTCTTTTCTCCCACAGGAAAAGGAGATACTGGTGGAACAGAGAGGCTATGTGAGCTCGCAAGGGTGCGTAGCTGGTTTATGTTGTAAACATCTGTGGGCCCCTGGACAGTTTCACCCACTGTACATCAAGCAATTGCCCAGAGAGGGTCTCTGCTCTGCCTCGCACCCAGCTATTTAATCCTCCGAGGACAGTTCTGGTAAGAAGGAGGCACGTGTGTAAAGTGGGGGTGATGCAGTCCCTCCCCTGGACGGGCTGGTGGATGCCCTTCTCTGTATCTCCCCCACTTCCCACTGTGCCTGCACCCCTTGTCAGTCCCACCCCTCGCCCGCTGTTTCCCAGCTCTGCACCAGACCCAACACAGCTGCTTGTTGAGTGAATCACTGTTTCTGCCTCACTCTCCTCTGCTGCAGACACCAGAGCTCTTGAAATCAATTCCACCCAACAGAAGCCAGCAGGCCGAGGGAGGCTTTGGTATCTGAGTGCCAGGGTGACCCGGGAGGACTGGCGACTGGGTGCCCTCACTCCAGCCCCACTACACCAGGAAGATGAGACGGATGGAACCCAGGCCTGGGGTAATCAGCGCTCAGAATGGGGGTCTGATTACCTGCCTCGGGAGTGTTGATTTATAGGCAATTCTTCTCTCCTCTGGATCGGGATTGCAGCTAATTTCCCGACAGTCTTAAATCATCCCCCGCACGCAGCGAGGGAACTCGAGGCACCGTCTATCATGCACCTCCCTCCCGGTAACCACCGACTTGATTAAAATGAGGGCGGCAAGCAGAGCCCACTCCCTGGCCGCCGGGGCGGGGCCAAGGCTGGCAGCGCCGTTTATTCTGAGCCACAGCAGCCCACACACGGCTCAGTTAATTTCATGTTTGGCTGCTGATGGGTTTTCATTTATAGATAATATAAACAGGTTGACAGGGCCCTAATTAACTGATTTGTGGTCCTTTGGGAACAAATGGTTATTAATATTCATAAACATTTGTAACACGTAGGCAGACGCCTGGCGCTGACATGATGGTAATGTGTCCTCTGCTGCGCGAGGCCTGGTTGGTCTTTGGTCTGCGGGTCTGGCCACGATCCTGTCTCTTCCCTAGGTGTCCTTGGTGCATCTTTCCTCTAATCCCACTCTCAAATCTCCTTAGAGGCAACAGAATCTCCTCCCTCTCCTTCTTCTCCTTCTCCTTCTCCTTCTCCTTCTCCTTCTCCTTCTCCTTCTCCTTCTCCTTCTCCTTCTCAGGGAAGGCGTCCTGGATTGATCTCTGCCACAGTGTCTCTGTTTTCTCCGAATAATACTCACTCAATGCAATGTCTTTGTTTACGGGACACTTTGCTAGCGAACGTTTTTAGATTTCTTTTTATCCAAGAATGTTCTGACTCATGAACTTTCCTGAAAGTCAAGGACAATCCTACATGTTCCTTTGCAGTGGGATTCTATGTTATGCAGTGCAATGAAAATTAACAGCGGAGACAGCCACAGTGAGCGTCTATCGGGCTCTCAGCAGTATGCCAAGTGTCCTACCTGCCTCTTGGTTAATTATCCCACCTCAGCCCTAGGAGGCAGGTGCGAGAGCAATTGTGACAACAGTGACACATGTAGGGGCGTGGCCAGCTGAATTATTTACATGCATTTACATCTTCAGTGTCTAACTATTAGCAAACACTTACTCCTGTGTTTGTCATAAAGCTAAAGACGCTCTCCTGAGGTTCGTCTCCTGGCATGCATTCAGCCATCCGTGCATCTGAGGCAACTCCAGTGCGGTGCTGACACCCACCCCAGCCTGGGCGCACCTGGGCAGTTCCACCTTTCACCATGGCAACAAGGAGCCACCTGCTGGCTCTGTGGCTTTGGGAAGTCAGCTGACATTTCCATGCCAAAAGTTCATCTGTTTCCTAGACAGTGCTTCTCAACCAGCTCGGGAAGGTGTAATCCCAGGAGTGACACCTGGCAATGCCAGCAGACGTGATGCTGAGGTCACATCTTGGAGAAGGTCCTAGTGGCATCCAGGAGGGTGCAGACCACGACGCTGCTAAACACCCCACTGCACATAGAATGTCAGCCCCACTGTCTGGTGCTGAGGTTGCAAAGCCTAGTCTAGACGTACAAAGGCATTTAATAAGATTTAATAAGATTACCATCTTGGAACTGGAGGGTGTGGCTCAGTCAAGGTTTGCCTAGCATGCATGAGGCCCTGGGTCCATCTCCAGCACTGAAAAATAAATAACAATATTAAGAGTGCACATCCCTGCCTCTACCTGCTGGGCATGCGATGCAGGTGAAGCCCTGTGGGCCCCGCTTCTCTCCTCCGCTGGAGAGGCGGAGTAGCGCCATCCTGAACTCTCCGGCACTGGCACCCTCGGCCTTACGTGTGCAAACACCAATCGTAGCACCTCGGCTCCGTCTGCAGGACTAATAGAAAGAGTGTCTGCCTGTGACAAAAACTCACAAATGCTTTAAATATTGCAGGAAAAAATTCGCAGTTTGGCCAAGATTACTATGGTTTCATTTGCTTTTCCTAATGCCCCTTTGGCCATTCTGAGCAGAAATCATTGTGCCTCCTTCCACAGATGCAGGAACAAAACCCACAGACATTAAATGACTTTTGGGGACTGCACAGCTGGTTAAACCCAAGCTGGGCTCCCAGTCCAGTCCAGTCCTCTCTCTAGCTGGAGGGACCTCTAGCTTTGTCACACGCGGAGTTTGAAAATACTCAAAGAACCTGAGCCATGGGAGTTAAAAGAAGTTGCTCTGCGTCTCTCACCCGAGCTAGTGGCTGCTCTTTCTCTGGTTAAGTCAAAGCCTTTCCAACTTTGTCACCACCTCCAGAGTGGCAGTGGTAATTGAAGCCTGCTCCAGAGGCATCTGCCCTCCCCCGACCCCTCCCAAGAGCAGCCACTGGCTCCAACCGCACTGTGACTGACTCTCATGTCCCGTTTTGTTCCTCGTGAAGAAAGGGCTAAAAGGAAAGCGATTTTTGAGAAAATGACCCAGCCGATTAAGGGAAATCACTTCTTTTCTTTGCTTTGAGCTCCAGCTGAGAGGCAGCGGCCAGAGGACTATTAGGTGGGGAGAAGGAGGCAGGGGGAGAGGGGACTGGTGTAGAGTGACTGCCCATCCCCCAGGAGACAGCCGCTTCCTATGTGGCCCCAATCTTCAATCAAAGAGACATGCATGCAGATTAAATGCAACAGTTTCTCTAAGGTTTATTACAGAGAAGTCCTTTTCCCCACTCTTTTTGCTCTAAGTTCCTAGTACTCTAAAGAAACCGCTTTCAATTCTTTCAGCTGAATCTATGGCATCAAATCTAAGCAGCGTGTTCGTAAAAGGCCCGCTTGTCTCCAAAGCCTAAACAGGAGAGCAAGGCAACATAATCAGCGTTGGTAGGAGAAGGGGATAGATTCAGCTGCAGTGCACATCAGCAGCCACCTTGTGTCTGTGAGGTACCTGCAGGAAATGATGCTGAGTGGAATGGGAGGAGCCATCGTCTTCCCGCTGCCCTAGACCTGACTGTCAGGTTTCTTTTTGTGTAAGACTCCTGAAGCCTTTGTTATTTGGCTATTACTAAAACTACAGATTTCTATCAGCAGCAGTTTCAACAACTATGACCTAGAATAAAGACAAAGTCAATACACGTCTTGGATTTCTGTGGCTGTATTCATGTAGCTGATTATCCACTAGACACACTTGTCACTTGCCGACCATTAGAAAAGAGAGAAACCCTCCGTCTCATGCATGTGAGACAATCTGCTGTCTCGTGGAGACCAATCTCTTGGGGCCATAGTGCTGTGATCCCAGGGGTCATGGCACAAGGGCACAGGACTGAAAACTCGGCTTCACCATCCAACCCTTCGGATTCAGGGAAACCGCACTGTGCTTCACTCACGCTAGGAAGGACACAACTTGAGAGGTGGGACAGATGCTGATGGGGTCGCTGAAGGGAGGCCTTCAGATTGGAGTTGCGTTTGGCGTTCAGTGGAGAAAGACACTGACACCAGTCTGAATTTTGAACAAAGAGTTGCGAAAGCCTTGCCTCATGACAAAGATTTTTGGCTCCGTCTCTTCCCCGTTTCTAGGAATGGAAGAGCTGGGCACAGCAGCCATCGTGTGGCCATGAAGACACAGGCATGAGATGAAGACCTCATATGCTGGGGAAGGCAAAAATGTGGAAAGACCCCACAGCCCTGGTGATATCACAACACTGCCACATCAGCCCTGGGACCTCGGGACTCCAAGTGATTTATTCATACGGGATAAGGATTTTTACACAGCTTAAAGCAGTTAAGTGTTTAGTAATTGCAGCCTAACACATTCCCCAATGGCGCACTGTCTTCCAGCTTAGGGTAAGCACTGAGGGAGGGGCTCTTTCACGAGGAAGTCAACATAAATGCCTTCAAGCTAGACTTGTGAGCTGGTAATTCTGTGGACCCTTGGAATGCAAAAATGATTCGAACTTAATCCCTCATTTCACAAAAACCAGAAAATATGCACCGTGGTCATGTTCTGTGCAACAGCCAGGGGCTCTGTGTCAGGTGCCATGCTGAGCCCTTCACGCGTGATAACATGCTGCACCCTGGGGGTCACAGCAGGGTGACAGAGCACATGCCTGGCTGAACACACCTGTCAAGCCACTGACACACCACCGGTCCCAGGCATAGTATGAGTCTACAGATTGAGTCTCAAGGGCAATGAGATTCCAGAACATTCTAGAAAATCAGCATTTGATAGTTCCAGCCGACCAGGCTCCTATGGTCCCTGTTTCTCTGGGATCATGGGACCCATGTCTGCCAACCCTTGCAGTGTGTGTGGCAGGAAATTTATAAATAAACTGTCTGCTCTTTCCCCCGTCCCCTCCCTCTCAAGACTCAGTTCTTGGTGGTTTCTTTGGAAGTCTCACCGCCCAGCCTGATGTGGATCCCAATTAAAGTCATGCTCCATGTGACTTTTTTCAGGACAATCTTTTATGACTGAACTTCTTTATGAAATTTGGGGAAAATATGAAAATAGTATATTTATTAGGAAAACCAAAGGGAAACATTTCTCCTGGATACAAGTAGGAACTGAACTTCAGAATTAGACAGTGGGTTTGTGTTTAGAAAACATTCCAAGCCTCTACAGAAGGGACCATATTGCAATTTACGTTTTTGTTAAGCAGTGGGAAGGACACTCCCTCCCTGGGAGACCGCCTCTTAATCGGCAGTAAAACCCTCTTCTCTGTGGCACAGCGCAGCAGAGCTCAGCTCGAGAGCTGCTTCATCTTGCAAAGCCGGGCTTTTATACCAACTGATGAGTCCCCACGTCCCCACTCCAGCCATCCACAACCACCCGCTCCTCCCTGCCTCTATGAGCGTGGTCATTTTACAAACCTGGCACCACAAAGCATTCGTTCTGAGACTGGCTTATGTTTCTTAGCATCCATGCTATGTTATACAGTGGAGCACTTGTTTCTTTAAGGCTGCATATGACTCCATGCTTAAAAGCTTTAAAAATCTATCTACTGATGGTCATTTAGGCTGTACATCTTGATTGCTATGAATAATGTACAACAAACGTGAAAGTGTTGATACCTTTTCAAGATCCGGATTTGCATTCTTTCAATAGCCAGAAGTGGGATTGCTGGTTCACATGATCTTCTATTTCTAATTTTTTGAGTAGACTCTGTTCTGGTTTCCAGAGTAGCTGCACCATTTTGCATTCTCACCACAGTGCACAAGGCTTCCAATTTCCCCACATCCTCACCAGTGCTTGTTACCTTTTGGTTTTTTTGATACTAGACCTCTTAACAGGTGTGACGTGGCATCTCATTGTGATTTTCGTTTCCCTGATGATTAGGAATATTGAGTGCCTTAGAATAGTTACATGGGGTACACCGCATTATCAAAAATCGCACCATCTCAACTGATAGAAAGATACTTGATAAATTCAACAAACTTCAAATTAGAAATAAACACTCAGTGGTAGAAGTTGAAAGCTTTCCTTCTAAAACCAGGGACAAGGCTGGGCATGGTGGCACATGCCTGTAATCCCAGCACTTGAGAGGCTGAAGCAGGAGGATCCTTGCACATTCAAGACCAGCCTGAACTGCATAACAAGACCCTATCTAATAAATAAATGAACCAGGAATAAGACAAGGATGCTTATTCACCATATCAGTTGAGAATAGTAGTAGAAATTCTAGTCAGACTAGGCCAAAAATAAAAAATTATATATATAATCTCCAAAGAAGCAAAAATTATCATTTGTGTATGACATAAGCCATGTATACAGAAAATTTTTTTTTATAATTTTACTTAAAGAGGAAAAAACAAAACAAAATAAAACAGAATAAAGGGTAGCAACCATACAGTATTCCAAGGAAAAAAGGAAAAGTACAACAATAAAACCTAAGAAATTATTACTTGACTAATTACATACTGACCTCTTGGAAATAGTTGTTCAAATTACAAAGTTAAAACATGTAAAGTAGACATTCAAACAGTGAGACTGTTAATAGTTCTGCTCCACGATCTGACAAAAACAGCAATATGGTCATCCATCTTACCCACTCAAATAAACATGCAATTATATCAATAGAGTAAAATTAAACACAACAAAACAGAGCAAAGCAGATCACAAGAAAGCAATATAAAACATAAATTTCAAAGCTAGACAATTCGAGATATTCACTATCATATTGACTCTTATTTTCTTCCAGATAGTTGTCCATATTGTCAAATATAGGGAATTCACATGAAACAACCTAGTATGGAATTGATCTGAGCAGGACGAGGAGGGCATTACAGGTCTTCAAGACCATACATTAGGGAAGCCATGAATGGCTGTCATAGTGTCTCGCATTCTCCTCAAAACAGCTGTCCATACCTTAATGTGTATTGAACTTAA
>PVJX010001410.1:34225-164529 GCA_004027295.1 Dolichotis patagonum | reverse complement strand
TCTTAAGTGAAATAAACCAAACTCACAAGGGTAAATACCATATAATCTCCCTAATATGAGATTTGATAAGAGTATATAAGACTTTATGGTAAGCATGAGGCCCCATCTCATAGCTTTGAAGTCTTTCAAAGTTTTAAATCATCAGTTGGAATGGTGTTATCCTGTTTTGTTTGACTATATCATATGTGATGATATGAACGGCTGATTTGAAGAAAACATTATGACAGCTATTGCTGATTTAATATTATCCTTCTTAGAAGTCCTACCATGCTTTTTTTGTTCTATTACCGTTGGTTCTATCTACCACATTGTATCTTATTGGAATTTGAATATGTGTGATAGTTCAAACAAATTTTTTTCTTTTTTATCAAAAATGAGATATTATAATACCCATTGATCATTTTCTGTTATTCGGTTCAAAAAGCCCTGGAATTCTTTCACTATATGCATGGCTTTATACTATTGTGTTATGTTTGATATTACTGTAATTGAAACTATGCTCAACTATAGCAGAGTAAGAGATATGGTGTTAGATACTGTTGATGTCCAGTTGACTTAATGTAAAGTACTGTGTTGCCTATGTTGTCCTCTTCTGATCTTCTCTGTACTGCCCCCTTTTGTTTTATTTTCTTTTAAGTAAAAAAAAAAAGTTGGTTATTTTAGCATAGTGTGGAAAGAACCCACTCTCTCTCCACTGACTTAGACCATAGAGGTAAAACTCAAATACCATCAATACCCGTGCTCTATCATGTGACTGAAACCAACTGACAATTTTAGATAAGCATGAGCAAAAGAAAACAGAAATAAGTTACAAAGTGCACCCAGGCAATATTTGAGATTCTCATTGGATTTGTTTTCATTGTACCATGTTTTTAATTTTAGGTTCCTTTGAACTCATCAAACTGTATTGTAATACATTTGTATGTATTATAATGCATTTCTCTTAGTGTAATCAAATTTGAATTGTAGTTGTACAATTTGCAACCCAAATGGCTCATTAAAATAGCAATGTCTCAGATATCTATCACTTATCTCAATTTTAGAATTTAATAATACACTAGAATATCTTGGAAAATGCTTAAAAGGGGAAAAAACTGAAAGCAATAATAGAATTATGTATTCCTTTTCCCCTAAAATGTGGAACATGTTTGTTTTCAAAAAACAACTTTTTAGACAGGTATGGTAACTTCCATTATTATACACATATTATAGATAATTTATAAGTAATGTGATAATCAATTTTAGATATCAACTTGACTGGATCAAGGGTTTTCTAGAGAGATAGAAATGTATCTTTCCTGGGTGCTTCTGTGTGGCTGTTTCTGCAGGAGATTGATGTGTATTCAAACGGACTGAGTTTGGAAGATTCTTTCTTAATCTGGGATTAAGATCCCATCCAGCAGTCAGGGGGCCCAGACAGAATAAAAAGGCAAAAAAAAATAAAATAAAATAAAATAAAAAGGTACATTTTCTTTTCCACCTGGAGCAGAGACACAGTTCTCTAGATCTTGGTGACCAGAAGTTTAGGTTGTTAGGATTTTAGTTTGAAAAGCTTTCCTGGTTATGAGTTCATAACATGGAAATAAGTTTATTTAGCTGTTTATTTTGCAGATGGCTGGCCTATCTAGGACTTCTCTAGTTTCATGCTGGTGTTAGCCAATTTTCTTGATAAATATCCTTTTGTCTATTTTTCCTGCTCTATATCTAATATTTTAATGGCTCTGTTTCTAGGGAGAACCCTGTATGTACTTCATGTAATTGTACATTTGAGTTTTCTATTTATGATTCAACTGGAAGTTAATAAATAATTGAATTTTTTGCTTTATGTATTTTAATAGTCTGTGACAGTCAAAGGAGGAAAATTTTTGTTAGATTTTTTTTAATTGGGTCTTAAGAAATTCATGAATGGTAGCTTTCTATTTGACCACTATACTTTTAAAATGTGATTCACTTCCTTTTTCTAAACAGTGGAATGGAAAATTTGTAATTGCTATAGAAACCACAAAATGAGTCAGCAACATGAAAATTAAATGCTTAAGCTTCATCAAGAGCTCCTCAAAAGTGAAGGGAGAAAGGAAATTTCATTTATATCTGATGCACAAACCAGCTAAATGATGATTTCTGCTAATGCCTTGATTACTTTGGACTCTTCATTTATGTATTGCATCAATTACTATAAGAAAGGAGACAATACCCTCTATTTTAATTGTTTTATATATATATTTATAAAATATTTAAATGTACAATGTATAAATATGTAAAATCATTTTACACATATACATTTTATGTATAAACATTTTGAGTGTTTGCATTTCCTCAGGTATAACTACGGCTAACACTACTTACTAGGACTGCTTAAATATTAGTTATCTGGTGGAAAGGATTTAGAATGGTATATTTGACACAGCAACTGTTACACATATATTAATTATTTCATAAGTAGCAAAGAACACCATGGGCATTCACAATGTCAATCTAAAATATTAAATATAAAGTTATGAGAAAGTCTGTAAGCAAGTACCTAGAACTTGAGAAGGCATTGCTGTCTGACAGAGGATTCTGGGAGGTTACCATATGTTTGCCAAAAATATGCATATAAAATGTATGTACATCTTCAGTATTATTTTGTGCAGTGAAGGGGATATGCAGATGAATGAAAAATAGTTCAGACATTCTTATAATTATATATTAAAAAACACCATTTCCTTAACCAGGATGAATGTTACAATAAACATTTAACAACAGATGTAGAACAAATGTAATGAATTATTGGTAAGAAAAAATAGAAAAGGAAAATAAATAATCAGGTATGAGAGAAGTAGAAATAGTATGTATAAAGAATACATGGAGATGTTAACCTTCAACAGAAGGATAGACGTTTAGTCATTAAAGCCTGGAGAAAAAGCAATAAGGCTTAAAATAGGCCTTGAAAAGTTGTAGTTTGCTTTATCAGCCAGGACCTAAGATGGCACTCACTTGATTTGTTCAGTTTTTCTATCCATGCTTGTCAAGTGGGAAAATCATACGTAGAGAGACAAGCAAAAAAAAGTCTTGCAGTAATTTGGAGGAAGCTGATAAAGGATTGAAGTATAAATAAAGGAGAATAGGGTCACATCAAGAAAAGTGCTGAGATACGTTTGATTTTTAAAGCGATGATTTTATAGGGACATCATTCTAAAGGCTTAGGAAGCTTTTTTTCCTCAGGAATTTTAATTGGGTAGAATCAGAAAGAAAATGAATACAAACATACTTCAAAGATATTGTGATTTAGGTTTCAGAATGATACAACAAAGTAAATAGAGTGATGAAATGAATCACAGTATTTTAATTTCCTGTAGCATATGAGATTTATGTTTGCACTGTGCTGGGTTCTATCATATGCAAACACCAGTAACTTGAAGGAGTGATTGGTACTGACTCACAGATTGAGCTTGTTCAGTTCAAGGTAGGCTGACTCCAAGGCAGAAATGGCATGATGGGAAGACCGATGAAATAGAGCTGTTTGCTACCTGGCATTCAGAAAACAGAGGTAAAAGGAGAACAGGTGGACAAGAACATACCCTTTTTAGGTCACATCCATAATGTTCCAATTCTAACTGGCTCCCGTTACGAACAGCGCACCAACAGCGCACCACCCCCTGCTCCGTGATTCAGTCATCTTCCCAAAGCCCCATCTCTGAACATAGGAGACTTTTGAGAGACCTTGCACATGGCATAGACTATAACACCTATTTAGTGTACTGTAGTATTATTTCTAAAAAAAGTCCATATGAACATCTTCATTTAGAAATATTTTATTGCTAAAAGATGTTGTCATCTTGAGTTTCTGTGACTCAAACTTTTTGTCGTTGAAGTGCTTTTGCTTGATGTAGACTACCGCGAAGTGATTATGGTAGTGGCTGCTGCAGACTCTTGTGGTTCTGGTTGTTTTTAACATAAGATGATACCAGTTTGCATTATTAACTCTCCTTTCTGTGCACCATTTCTCTGTAATATGTATATATTTGATAGCATTTTACCCACAATAGAGCTTCCTTCAAAACTGGACTCAATCCTCTCAAACACAGTCATGCTGTATTAAGTTTATGCAACATTCTTAATACTTTATTGCCTTTGCAAAAATGTACTCCTTTATCAGGAGTAAATTCTATCTTTTTAAAAAAACCCTACCTTTTTTTTTACTTAGAAGTAAATAGATGTATGTAATATTTGAAATATTCTGTTTTTAAAACTTTGTTTTCTTTCACAATAGTGGGGATTGAACCCAAGGTTTTCATGTTATGCCACATTCTTAGACCTTTTACTTTTTATAAAATTTCCATACAGAAATCAAATTTAGACTCTTTCTGCCTCAGCCTTCGAAAGTACTAGGGTTATAGGTATGTACCACCACACCCAGTTCCAACATTCTTTGTAGCAAAAGGATTACATGGCTTCTGTGCCAAAATTGGGTAAATCTCTCTCATGGCACCTTTGATAAAATAGCAAAGGTGATGTAATGCAGTAAAGAAAATGTAGTCCTTTGAACAAATGACACTGAAATTAACTAAACATTTGCATCAAAACCAAATAAAATGAAACCAAAAAACCTACACCTAAACCTTACGCTTATCACAAATCATAACACAAAATATACAACATACCTAAATATAAAACAAAACCATAAAACTCTTAAAATGTATCATAGGAAAAAAAAATCTATCAGGTTTTTAAAAGACATAGCAACAAAAGCATAATTTCAAAAAAAGGAATTGATAAACTGGACTTTACTGACATTAAAAATTTCTGCTCTGTGAAAGAAAGTTGTACTAGTCACTTCCCTGTTGTTTTGGCAGAATACTTGACAGTTACAACTTAGTGAGGAGAGGTTTACTTTTGGTCACCATTTCATAGGATTCAGGTCCTGGTCAGTTGCCCCAAGGCGGAAAAGTTTCAGAGGAGGCACCTAGGAGAGGAAAGTTGTTCCATCATGGCAGCCAGGAAGCAGAGAGAAAGACAAGCTAGACTAGGTAGGGATATCCTTTGCAAAGGCAAACCTCAGTGAATCACCTTGTTCAACCAATACTACCTCTTGACATTACATTAAACTATGGACTCATCAATGGATTAATTAGATGAATACAATTTCTCCATGATCCAACCATTTTCCTAAGTATATCACCTCTGAATGCATTAGATTTTGAAGGAATAGTTAGATCCAAACTATAGCAACAGTTAAGACAAAACAAGCCACAGATATGAAGACAATATTTGCAAAAAGGTCTGATAAAGGAATGTTATCCAAAATATATGAAGAACTTATAAAGCTCTTATGAACCCAATATACAGAATATTGAACAAAGAACTTGTAGCTCACTAAAGAGGTTATGCAGATGATAAGTAACCATATAAAAAGTCTCTACGTCATATGTTATGAGAAAAATCCAAATTAAAATAGTGAGATACCACTGCCCACCTATTGCAATGGCTACTGTCCAGAACAGTAAGAACACACATGCTTGCAAGTGTGTGGAGCAATGGAATCAACCATTCACTACAAGTGCAAAATGGTATACACACTTTGGAGCACTACTTGGAAATTTCCTACAAAGATCAAAATATTTTTATCACATAGTCTGGTAGAAAGGCTCTATGGTATTTATCCAAATGAATTAAAACCTATCTACATCAAATGATTTCACAGGATATTTATACCAGTTACATAATTGTAAAATTTTGAAATAACCAAGGTGTCTCTCAGTAGAAAAATAGCTAAATAAGCTTGAGTATCTAAACAATGGCATATTATTTGAAACTAACAACAGGTGAGCATCAAGTTATGAAGGGACATAAAGGAAACTTCAATGTATATTTCTAGGTGAAAAAAACAAATCCAAAAAGCTTGCATGTTTTCATGTTTTTCGTATGACTTCAACTACATAATAATCCAGAAGGGTAAAAAATATCGAGATAGTTAAAGTTAGGTATTAGTGAGAGTGACACAGGAAGACTAAAATAAAAAGATTTTCTAAAACAGTAAAACTGTTCTGTATAATGTGATAATAGTGGATACTAGTCATTATAAATTTGTCTACCCTCTTAGACATAAAATACCCAATGAACCATATAAACTATGGACTTTGGGTGATGATACAGCTATGTGTGATCAATGATTGTAAAAACTGTGTCACTTTGGTGGAGGATTTGATAATGGTATGTGCCTTCTGGTAAATATTAAAGAGTTAGATAAAAATGTATGTAAAATACAATAATTTCTTGATGGAAACCACTGAGAACTGTTAGGTTTTGAACACTGGATCACTTTCTTAGCTGGTACATAACTATAAAGAACATACCATTTGATGCATATCATCATCAAATAAGGCTACACAGCTGAATATAATATGTGAAAGATCTGAACAAAAATGCAAATGTCGTTAGACTTCTTGGGAATCATTCTCATCATTTTGTTTGTTCTACTGACATGTTCAGAAAAGGTGGTTTTCTTAACCCCCAAATCAATGAAAATTTGTTTGAGCCAAGTTATATAAAACTTAATTCTATATATGTCATTTCTATAGTTTAGCTAATCATGTTGAATTATAAATTTAAAAAGCAAGTTTAATTTAAAGTGATTATGAAAAATTGATTTGACAGCATATAAATGATCACATTTTTAATACTTTTATTTCCCTCTGGATTATAGTTGAGAAACTGAACTTCAAATATAGCCCATTGAAATGTCTGTTCTTCATGATTAATGTACAGCTCAGCCAGCCATGACATTCAATCACATGAAAGTGAATTAAATAGCCCAATTGGTCTACACCCTTGTCTATTTGTCATTGGTTTAATTATCATAACAAAATCAATATGTTTGAGAAGTTCCTGAAAACAGAGCTTTCATTTTATTTTTGGTGTTCCTTGTTATTATCAGAACCAGCGGGCTTGAGGGTTCACACTGATCTATTGGCTATAGTTGGGTTTCAGTGGAGACTGCCCATTTCTTCAATCTCTTACTAATGATAGGTTTAACAATCTTTGTCATCTTTGCTGATCAATTAGGATCAAATATTTTGCATTTTGATTTTAGTTTGTTTCTCATAATTTTTTAACAGAGAGATCACTTTTTCTTATAATTGTGAGATATTTACATTTTCAGAATATTGTCTCTATGTCTGTCTTATATATTATGCTCATTTCTCCACTAAAATTTATCTGTTTTGACATTTGACATGTGTCTGAATTTAGGAGGACAATGTACAGTGACAGGACTCTTACCATAAAGATTTCTTATTTCCTCTTTATGATTTTGGGTTTGCTGGCTAACACAAAAATTTGTTATATTTTCATTTATTTAAATGTTATTGATGAAGGTTCACATTCTGCACTTTTCACAGGGAATTAATTTCCTAAGGGTACTGTAAAAATGGAGAACAAAGCAAAGGACTTAGAATAACATGACATAGATTCTCAATGTTCTAAAGGTCAGAATTTTGAAAGGAAGGTCCTCAGTGCCTTACTCTCTTGAGTGTTCGAGAGGAAGACAAACTTTGGGGGTTTTTTTGGTACTGGGGATTGAACTCACGACCTCACGCTTGACAGGCAGGCACTTACTGCTGAGCTAAATCCCCAACGCCAAAAACATATTCTGTTTTTTTTTTTCCTTTCTTTTTTTCTGGCACAGGGGATTGAACTCACGACTGCACACTTGCAAGGCAGGTGTTTATGCCGCTGAGCTAAATCCCCAGCCCAAGGACCAACTTTGACTCTTTTGGGTTCTAATTGTTTGCCTGCAAAACCTGGTGTTTTCTGGCTTGTAGATAAATCACTTCCATCTCTGCCTGTCTTTGCATGGCCATCTTCCTTCTGTGGCCCCCACCCTCCTTCTTCTTCCTTTTGTTGTGGTACCAGTCATGAAGCCAGATGTACCGAGCTACATGTTCCGCTAGTTTTTTCTTTTTCTTTTTCTCATTCTCTTGAGACAGGTCTTTACTAAGTCACTAAATTATCCAGGCTGCACTAGAGTCATCTTTTTATAAGGATTTGACAAAAGGATATTCAGGGCTAGCTCTAATTACATCTGCAAAGCTAAGTTCCCATTTCAAGAATTGAGATGATATTAGTTAGGGGAGAGGAATATTATAACACAAAATCACCAATACCTATAGCATTCCTCCTTGCTTCCAAAGTTATTTTTCTCTTTTCATTAAGTATTCAAAGGCCTAGGGTACTTGATGTATGTTTTAAAAAAATCATTCGTTACTTTGCATGTTGCTGAGGCAAAATACTTGATACCCAAAGTGAAATGAGGCAAAGTTTATTTCAGCTCACAGTTTGTAGAGGTTTTAGTGCATAGTCAGCTGGCTCTCAGGCAGGGTGGCATGGTGGAGGGTCACTGCAGAGGAGAAACAGTTCGTGGCAAAGCAGAGCAGGCAGAAGGCAGCCAAAAGTGAAGTAGCACGCAGCAGTTAGCAAGCAAGAGGCAGCAAGCAGCAAGTGACCATAGAAACTCTTTTCTGTACCTTATATTCTATCCACTCACACCCAGGGTGGGTCTTCCCATTATATGCACTCAGAAATATGCCAAACCAATTAGTGGACTAATTTAGCAATCACTGACTCTTGATCTCAGCATCACAACTGAATCCCAACATCACATACTCTGGATTCAGCCACCTCTAAAAAGCTCCACCTATGACCACATGAGGCTTTGCGTGGAGAAAACCTTTGGGTGGAGAAAACACAAGCCATAGTATTTACTTTCTTGTTATTGTGCTTTGTTTCTTTTAGTTAGTGAACATCTGTCTTGGAGTTAGGATCCTTACAGATCTCTAGTAATGTCTCTTCTATACTATGTATTATATCATGCATGAGATTAAATGATAAAACATAACATTCACCAATAAAGACATTAATAAAATGTAGCATATTATTTAAAATGGTCATACATTTTCATCTTTTTCTGATGTACTTTTATCATACAGTTGTGACTCCTATTCCTTTACCTTCTAAGACTCATCCTTGCTTTTCATTTTAGTAGAAAACATTTCAGCCATCTTTAGTTCTAGAATTTCTTATATGCTTTGCTTCTCAACTCTGTCTATGAACTCTGGGTCTCAGTTGTAGGATTTTACTCCTTCTACCTGCTGTCCTGTTTTGATACAGATTGACCCCAAATGTGGTTATAACTAGGGCATAATCAAAGCACAGGCACAGGTAGGAGAGAAAGGGCAAAGCTGTGATGCATATTTAAATCTAAAACCTTAAAGATACTGCTTTTAAAAATTCTGTTTTAATAGTGAGTTTGACCATTGTAACAAAAGCAGCATGATGTTGGCATAAAAACAAGCATATTAACAAACAGAACAGGGAGAGATTGGAAATAAATCCAGGCATTTAAGTTCAAATGATTTTTAGCAAGGATGTTAAAAACACACCATGGACAAATTGTCTCTTCAATAACCAATTTTAATAAAATTGGATATCCTTATGCAGAAGAGTGAAATTAGATTTTTACCACATGATGCCTAAAAAAATCAACTCAAAACAACTAAATACCTATATGTTAGATCTGAGACTCCAGAGTCACTCCAGGAAAATGTAGGGGAAAGATCTATAACATTATTCTGGGTAGTGATATTTTAATATGACCTCAAAAATACAGGCAATAAAAGCAAAAGTAGACAAACAAAATCCCAGCAAACCAAAAGACTTCTTTACAACAAATTAAATAACTAACAAAACAGACAACCCATAGAGTGGGAGGAAATATTTTCAAGCCGTTCGTTTGAATTTGCCTGTTATTAGACTGTCAAAAATACCCTAAACACTCTTTGATTTTGTTTTTATTTAAAAGTAACTAAGTTACTAGAATTCTAATATGCTTTAAAAGAGTCACATGTTAGCCTCCATGCATGGGCTGCCGGTAGACAACCAGATGCCAGACTTCCTGTGAGTTAATACCATTCTCAGACTGTGGGGGAAGAGAGCAAGAAGTTACCAAGAAGGAAGCCCTCCCTGTGAGTCGGCACCAGGCAGGGGCTACTGGGAGGACAGCCAGATGCCAGCCCTTTCCAGTGCATGGGCTGGGAAACAAAAAGAGCCAACATTCCCCACCCCAGAGAAACACATGCTGCAATGATACCTATTGAGGTAAAATACAATTTAATGCTCGTAGTGTTTAGTGTTTCACTGATTTTGCAGGTCTAAAGCTGGTAGTCTGATCATCTAGTCAGAGGATACCAATATACAATGTAGCATCTATGGGGCATCTCCTTTTGAAGGTGGTGACCATTGTTAATTCCTCATTATCTTGTTTTGAAGTTCCATATCATTTTCATTGTTTTGTTGGGTTGGGGTTTATTCTGTTTTGTTTTGTTTGATTTTATTATATCTAATGGTATGGGCAGCTATTTCAAAGATAACAAGATATATTACGGTAGCTATTTTGGGTTTACTATTATCTTGTTTTGAGTCCTTTATTGCAGTCATTGTTTTATTTTTATTGATTCTACTCTGTTCTGTTTTGTTTGATGTTTGCTATGTCTGGAGGTATCTTCAGCTATTTTGAAGACAACAAGAGGCATTATGGTAACCATTGCTGATTTCTGATTGTTTTGATGTCCTGTGTCACTTACACTGGTTTGTTTTGGTTGGCTTTATTCTGTTTTATTTTGCTTGGTTTTACTCTTTTTAAAATAAAAATACAAAATAAATAAAAGTCATGTGTTATAATTCTATGGAGTAAAATTGATCAGAAAACCAGCTGAATTATGGTAAGTAAAATAATTTTCTTATAGGGAATAGAATAAAGGCCAAGTAAGTTACTAGAGGGGTCTGAAACTTTAAAAAGTGCCTATAACCTCATCTAGCTATGATTTAATGCAAATCCTACCCAAAGATATTAGATTTTGAGGTCTAGTCTCTGATTTTAAATTTACTACTTTGCTCATTGTTCTAACTTCATGTTGGAGGGGCCAGGGATTTAGCTCAGTAGTATAAGCACCTGCCTGGCAAGCACAAGGTTATGAGTTCAATCTCTGGCACCAAAAACAAAACAAATCATTAAAAAAACCCGTTATGTGGGAATATGAAGAGAACTTTCGAATATGTTTAGACTTTCAGTATGACTGTAGCTGGTAGACTGGTGAAATCCAGATCCCATTACCATTATTCTGGGGATGATAGCATTATTTTAGGTCAAAAGGTACAATAGCAGTTGTGATTTTACTTATTCTGATAAAAGTAGTAGAAAAATACCCTTTAATAACTTTATTAATGACTTCATCCCAGAATGGGTCAGTTCATAGCACAAGACTTGAGGTAGGAGTTTGATGTGATAGAATGCTGGTTAATAGGCTTGCTAAAAGCAAAAGGTTTAAAATATGGTTAATTCAAATAATTCCAAGGAAGAATAGTTTTCATTTCCTTGTCTCTTCACTCGTAAACACATCAGGTCCATGAAAACAAATACCTTTATGTCTTTATCTTCAATTTCTTGTTGTTTATTTACTCTTGAGAGGTAAAACCAAGCAAGTAACACTAAGCTGAAAAAAAGATCTGAAAATTAACTTCCCAAATTAAAGAGCTGCTCCATGAGATTAGGTTCACTATGTGTTTAAACAAACACATGATTCATTAAATCTGACCTTTAGCAATCAAATAAACAAAAAACGTGCTCTACAACGTACCCATTAGCACATCGAAATGCATAAATCACTAACCATGTGACTTAGGGCTTAACTATTTGCCAAACAGCTGTTTTCTCAGTTCAAATAATGAAGACAAAAAACAGCTGAAGCCAATTAGCAGACAGGCATTCATTTCCAAATATCTGAGACAGTTGAGACAGTTGAGTGGTTTATTTTGTAGGCCAGATATGTTGTCACTGAGATCCAAGAAAAAAAGCTCCTTTGACAAAGAAAAATTTGAGGTTTTGACATTAACCTTTGTTTTTATTGGGCTGTCTTCCAAAGAGCAAGCATAGAAACAAACACACAAACAAACAAATAGCTAATTAAGAACAAGTATCCTTGAGAACAGTGCAGTCAGTTATTTAGAATGACTTGTTTCTTTGCTCATTGAATATTTTAAGTATCAGGAGGACTGAGTAATGTGAACATGAAATTCCAGTGCAAAGCAAAATAATTTCAAGCAGAAGTTGTATTTACAAAATAGAAATAATCAAAAGGAAAGAAATTCTAGAAAAGACAGCATAATCTATGTGTTTAAATACTGAAATATCTATTCTCACTCAGGAAAAACCTAAACACGTATAACTTTAGGTCATAGCCCACTGTACTCATTGCAAAATAACTTAGTTATTTTCCAATAAAGCATTTTCTGTAGCTTCTCTTGCTACATACAATATGGACATAATCCAGAAGTTCCTTTGCTCTCCTAGTTTTAAAAACTAAATTAATTAATGTAAAATTGACGAAACATGACTGATTTTTTTCCTCCAAGGGATCATCCCCCAGGAAAATACCAAAACTCAATCTTTCTTCTGAGATCAGGCAAGAACGGGTGCATTCCGGATGGTAAGGCTGTAGACAAAAACAATCTTTCTTTCAAGAATGCCTTGATACAGGGGTTATAGTTAGAGCAGCTACATTCTAACTGGGCTACTTACTGTTAGGCGATGGTAACTTCAAATCCTACTGAAGCTAATTCCTTCTTCCTCACAGCCTTCTAATTTTGTGTGATTAAAATCAAATAAGGTTTTTATTTTGGATGAAGTCCAAATACTATAACATGAATTTTGCTTAAAGCTCAATTCTTCCCTAATGAAAGGTATCAATGTATTTTTAAAGTCACTGGAACGTTCATGTTGCAAAATGAGCATTCAAATTAAATAATAGCTGTTTCTATCATTTATCATGAATGATGTCATGGATTTGCTGGGTAAAACTGAGCCTTTTTAAGTGGAAAACAATGGTCAGTCATTTAATAAATTGAAGTTTAATCTAAGAAAACACATGATTTTGCTTTTTGGAGGAAACTGCCTCTCTGGAGCTATTTAAATAATTATGCTGCCTTAAAAGTAGTAGTAGTACCTAATTGTTGTCTTTGAAAGAATTCAAGAGTGGTACAAAGGAGAAAGGGATCAAAAAGTATAGAGAAGGGATGGAAAGAAAATGAAGACGAGGAATTAAGATGGATTATGTACTTGTACTAACTCTGCAAAAGGAATGTAAACATTATGTACACAAACATATAGTAATACATTTTAAAAAATAAAAAAAAAATACAATTGTTTTAGAGAAAGTTTTGATTACTCTGTGGGGTTAGGGTAGCTTGTGCCGGTCAATGCCTTGGAGAAATTCCTCTTCCAAAATACAAAGATATGATATTTATACCAAAAGACTAGACAGTTTCATTAGCAATAGGTCTAAGAGGATGGAACTCATGGAGAAAATAGAAAACGGTAATTCTGAGGGGAAACCTAGGCAGAGTGTCAGAAGTGAGAGAGATGCAGTAGGGCAGTCCTCATGGGAGAAGGCAGGCATGCTATCATCAGACTGTGGTGAACAAATCTGCAGTAGAAGAAAAATTAACCTTATCCCAATGAATGAGGAAATCAGGGCCCAAAGAGCCGAGGGGAGAATCTTGGGACACTTATAACACTCGAGCATCCGTATCTCACTCCTAAAACAGAGTGTGGTTGCTGCTTCGCTACTTTGCTTTACTGTGAACAGAAATGACTGTTCACAGTAAAAAGGAGAATCCTGCCCACACAGTAAGAATGGATATAATCCAAGCGTGCCATGAAGTGCTGCTAATGGTTTAGATCTTGACAAACCTTTATTCCTTCTCAAATGCAGGAGAACTGCTTAGTATCACCCAGAGCCTCAGCACAGTTGGGCAGATTTTAATCCAGTGCATTTCTCTCTAACCTTAAGTCTCTGCCTCAGAGCGTGCTTATTTTTCTGCCATATTTTTCTCTCTTTTTTTTCCTTCTGGTTTCTGGTTTCATTTCACAGTGTTCATATATGCTATTACATGTGAAGAGCGCAGTGTCCAGGTATTTTGCCTGTTCGTTCTGCCTAGTGGCTCTGGCTACTGCAGTACTGTGGTCTCAGATTCGTAGGACCAAAGGCCGGGCAAGGAAGAGGTAACTGTGGGGACAAAGGACTCACTGCTGAGTTACATGTAGGTGATACACAGGCAAATAATGATGCCCACTTCTGCTCGAAGTTGAAGATTGGTGAAGATGAACACACTCTACTTTTTGCCTTGTATCTGTTTTGCTCTTGAGACTTTTTTCTTTTGTCTTTTTATTCATTGTGGGTTTTGAGGTTTTCATTTTCAGTGTGTGTCCAAATTTGATATGGAAGGATATTGTTGAGAAATTTCTGGTAAATGGTCCATCCATATTTTTATTTACCTTTTAAGTTTATGTTTTGATGTGTGGGGTATTTTTTTTATTACTTTAAATTTTGAAGGCATTCTCTATTAAGTATATTAACAAAGTATAATTTTAAGACTTTTATATTTTCCAGATGAATAAAAATATTTTTCAAAATTTACAATGCAAAAAAGATCAATGAAAAAATATTATTTATTTAAGTGGCAGATAGCAGATAAATACTACCATAATATAGCAAATAATTCATTCAGATTATAAGATAAATACAAACATTTGTAAAATAAACTGAAAATTTAACAAAAACACATAGCAAAGAAATGTGATTTTTATAATAATTGTAGTTCCAATAATCTTTTTATTGAATTCACTAGTGGTTATTGCATAAATATCTTTCATAAAATTTGAAAAATTAAATCTTTCCAAAAAATTAAGAGCCTATTCTAAAGAAAAATAATTGGTTCTCTTATAAGAGTAGTTTACTTGTTTAGGTTACTCATAATATTTATTGAAAAAATTTTTGTGAGGGCTCTCTTCTTGTTCATCTAAAAGACACTAAAAAGCAATATAAAATCATATAGACATTCGAATTATGAGTCATAAATCTCTTGATGTGAAAACTTATTTTAGAAATACATATTATAAACATGACTGAATTATTTACTGTGTTATCTATAGTAAAAACAAGCAGAATCTATTATATTATGGGAAATTAGCACATCATTTCAACAGTAAAATGGAATAATATATATACATTGAAATATTATTTCTAAAATATTTATAAAATTGACGGAAGTAGAAATGATATTAGCAATGCTGTATTTATTAGCTTTGCATTAATACATCACACTTTTGAGTGTAAGCACCTTAAAGAGAGGAAGATGTATTTAGGCTCATATTTTCAAAGGCTTCTGTCTTTGACTAGTTGTACTTTTGCTTTGAGCTGGTAGTCAGCTAGTCTATTGTGGAGAGAGTTCACAGGAAAGCAGGCCCATTTACTTCATAACTGGGTGAAAAGAGAGAAACAAAAAAGAGAAATTTCTGGGTTCTCAGAATTCTTTTCAGGCATCCCCTTAGTGACCTAAAACCTTAGAGGCCTAAAACCTAGGACTCAGCTCTTAAAATTTTGGCCATTTCCCATTGTGCTGTACTCTGGAACAAGCCTTTCAAGTCTGGCTTTTGGGGACATCTCATATCCACACTATAGAAAATTTCAAATAAACATATCAAATATAATATGGAAGGCATTGAATTATGTAAAACTGTGTTCAGGTAAAAATGTATTGCCAATAGAAACACTTGCACTTTGCTAACAATTTCATTTTATTACATTTGCTTTGACTTTTGTTTCATTTCTTTTATTTGTATTTCTAAATAATTAATAAAAATATATTCTTAACATTTTTATTAGTGTATGTTTGACCTGTATGGTGGTTCTGTTCCTCATGGGGAATTTGTACGTGTACATAACACAATCTAATTCTTTTTATTTCTCTTTTCTCTTTCCTCTCTCTCTCCTACATCCACCTCTGGGTTCCTTCCCAATTATAAAAGATTTGTCCTATTGTTACTCATTATCTATCTTATATTTCACTGTTTATTTATACTTTTGGGTTCCTCATATAAAAGAAACCATGCGATATTTATACTTGCGTGGTCTGATTTATTTCACCGAACAGTATTCTCTCGCGGTTCAGTAAGTATGCCTTGTTGTCTGTGAGCACAGGATTTCCTGACACTTGTCTTGCTGTTTCCTTTAGGAATCAACATCTTTTACTGGACAGTTTCCTCCTCTTCATCAGAATGTCCTTATAATCAAACTGTTAGGATTTAGAATTCACTGCATCATTTAGCTTACTTTCGTCAGAATTTCTCAGGAGTTCTCTCCCTCATGACGGCAGATGCCTTTCGCACATTTGAATGTGTTCTTGTCTATGTGCTGATGCCAGCACAATGTGTGTTTGAAGATCGGGAAAGGGTTGTCTGGGATTCTTGTTTTGGTGTTTGCATTTGAGGATAAAAGCTTCAAAACTAGATTCTTTGTTAGAAAAGTCTTCTTTTGGATTCCACTTAAAAGGCAGAGAAATGATCAAAATAGCATCCCACAAGCATCTTTGGCAAGGCGAAGGCCTGGGTTGAAGTTTTCTTTATTCTCAGAATTGGCATTTGTTGAAAAGCTTTGCAAAGACAGCAGATACATTAAAGAAACCAATTCTTGCAAGTTCAACTGTGTAAGATTAAATTAATGAGCCTGATTTTCTGACCTCTGGACTGGTACTGGAGTGACATGAGCAATCTAGGAAATCTTTTCACATCCTCTACCAATGTCCCAGCTAGGGAAGAGACTTCTTCCAAATATAGCACTTTTTGGTGACATGGTAAAATTATACCATGCAGAAAATTTCATAAGTCACTTTAAAGTTACTATTATTTAAAACAAAATGGTGTCAGTCAGTAGTTTTTCTTCAAAGAGAGGCTTAAGAGGAAGACAAGGATCCTTTTGGTAGGCCTGCTCTTGGCCGTCCTCATTGGCTTTACTTTAAAAGCATTTCTGCAGTCTGAGCTGTTTTGATTTATGGTCACTTGAAGTGATCCCTAATGGATCTCTTTTGTTCCTATTTCCTCTTTAGTTGCCAAGTCTCCCAACACAGTCTCTCATTCAGGAACTGGCTTAGTTGTGATTGAAAGGAGGGTTGGTTTATTTGGTCTCAGAGCTTCTCAGATCTGGGGTGTGTGTGTGTGCACGTGAGTGTGTTATAAATAACGAGAAAACTGGTGTCCTTCATTGTGATACTATATTTTCACCCTTGCCACACTTCCTATGCTTTCTGTGTTATATTTTATCTTTTGGTTAAATATACTAAAAAAAATGGCGTCGCAATGGAAACATTGGAAACCCTCATGAATACATTTAAATTCTTAAATTAAAAAAAATTTTTGCAGTACTGGGAATGTAATTTAGGGCCTCATCCATGATAAGGAAGCACTATACCACCGAGCTATATCATTTGGCTCCAAACTAATGACTGCTTATAGGTTTCTGAGTACTGCAATTATACTTTTCTGGCTAAAAAAAGTAGTTTTATAGGAAATTAGTCCAAATATTATTATTTTCCCAACCAACCCTGTAGCTATAGTTCCTTCATTTCTTTATATTTCTTTTAATGTTTTGTAGACTACATTTTATAATGTAACAATATATTGAGGCTAATATGAATTTTAAGAACAAAAAAGCATCATTTGTTTCTTTTTATACACCCATGTGACCACTAGTCACAGTCTTTGCTTCAGGCTTTTATTCTTCAGTGGGTTTGAGGTCACTTCTACAATAAGCAGGAAAAATCACTCACTAGAATTACCTGACTCTTTAGAGAAGGCTGACCTAGATATCTTTATCTTCAAAATAACACTTATTGACAGCTATTTTGCCATTCAAAATGACAGAATAGAAACACCCAGGTCTTGTCTTGTCTTCCACAAAGAAATATTGAATTAATAGGAGCTTAGCTGCATTTGGAAGTCAGTGATTGTGGGAAAGCACTGAAATTCAGCAAGAGACAAACCAAAATTTTTTAAGATTCAGAGACCTGAACTGCAATAAGAGACAGAGAAACAAGATACCCAGCATTTTCCAACCTAGTTCTATCACCAAGAAAGGAGTCTCTAATTTACAGAATAAAGATGAAAAAGCATTCCAAGAAACTATATCAATGTGGATGCTAGAAATCCTAGCTACCAAAAGGAGTCACAATCCTGACAGATTTCCAGGCCACATACATTAGTAAATAATCTGAAAGTTCTACGGCAGCTTTGTGTATTAGTCAGTTTTCCTGTTGTGGGACATTAAACACTCCAATGTGAGAAAAGGAGAAGCTTAATTTGGCTCAGGTTTTAAGGGAATGTAGTATATTGTCAGAGGACTTCAAGATGCATATGATAGCGGAAGGATGTGGAAGAGTGACGTTGCTTCGTTCGTGGTGACCAAGAAGCAGAGCAGGGAAACAGTGCTTAGAGGAGGAGCCAAGGGAATATTTGTAGTATCCAAGGTCCCAACTGCATGGCTCACACAGATACATTTCACGATGTGCTTCACCAATTTCCTGGGTGGCACGCCCAACAATCAAGTAGATACCTCAGGTTAAATCCCACATTCCCCCTCTGTCAACTGCATACCCAGTACCTTTTAAACCATCCTTAATCTCTAAATAAAGACAACAGCTCATTCATATGTCCATGTAACATAACATAACAGTTGTTTGCTAACTTGCAAACAACTGGAAACAGAACAATACCTTTCCATTGTCTCAGCAGTGGTAGCATTTTTTAAAGTTTCATTAAAAGTGTCTTCTGATACACAAGAAAGACATTTAGCTATGAAACTCTTCAAAACTCTAAATGTTACAATTTCAAGATACAAGGGTACTAGGCATACATTCCCATTCCAAAGGGTGAATAAAAAGAATAAGACCAAACCAATCCTGAAATTCTAAGTCTGGTAGCTCCATTCTGGGATCTGGGCAGACTGTTAAAAATGTGAGTTAAAAATGGGAGGGCTGGTTGCAGCCTTCCTTAGCTATTTTCTCAACCACTGAAATAAAATACCCAACACACTTCAATTTAAAGGAGAGAAGGCTTTGGGGGGTTTTTTGGCTCAAAGTTTGTAGAGATTTCAGTGCATAGTTGGGTGCCTCTGAGGCAGAGTAGCATGGTAGATGGACATGCAGAGGAGAAACAACCTATGGTCCTGTGGTGGGAAGCAGATAGAGTTTGTGATGGGAAGAAATATACCCTTCCAGGCTGCAGTACCAGTCACCCACATCTTCCAACCAGGTTTCACTTTGCAGCATCTCAATTAACTACAAATTCATGAGTGGAGAGTCATCCACTGATGTGTATCACTCATGATTAAGTCACTCAGTCACCTCCAAAAGCCCACCCAGGAGCACATGAGGCTTTGCAGTGACGTCTATATGTGAACCATAACACAACCCATAATACCTCTCCATGGGGCTGACTCCGCTTGCAGTCTGAAGGTTTCCTCAGCAAACTTTCCACATTTCTGTCAGCTTTAAATTCTTGCTGTATGTGGTACAGTGTCAGCTTCAGTCCCATAGCTTCATGCACTTTCCTCTCCAGGGCTCTGTGGATTCCCAGGCATTCCTTTGCAATGTAGATGTAAGCTGCCCTCACCCCACAGTTCTTATGTTATCCGTGCCTTTGAAACTGCCAGCACGTGGACAACGCTAATTATGTCTTCCGTGGAAGCATTAGGCAGTCTCCCTTGGAACATGGAAGAAGTAGCCTCTGAATACCTGAATGACTGGTCACAGTGAAATGATTCCCTAAGAAGCCCTAGTCAAGCAGGGGTCCCAAGAACCCTCTTTTCAGGGGAAATGTTTATGCTTTTCTAACCTTGAACCTGCAGTAGGTGGCGTCTTGCTAATTTTTTGAAATCCACTCACTAAATATCCCATTTCATCTTAATGGTTCTAATATATCCAACAAATATACCTCCTTTGGTTACAAGTTTATACATTGTTCCTTTTGGGCCCCCCAAAGTTAAGTTTTTCCATGTACTACCGCCAAGCCCCAATCCTGGGTGGGCATAACCACTGGTCGAGGTACAATATCTTTTGGTCAGAACCTTCTGACTCTCCATCTGTTTGGTCTTAATTTAGTTGCTCCTAATCAAAGAGAGGTAATCATGTGATTTCTCCTCCTGTCTGAGTTAGGGATAAAGGCAGTACTGACCAATAAAGAGACCCAACCAATACTATGGTTTAAAAACCTTCAAGTTCTTTCTATGTCAAGTAATAGTTCTCTAGTGATCTTTCCCGATGGGTGATCATTACGTCTATATGTGATCTTTCCAGATGGGTATATCATTACGTCCATGAAATAATTCAGAGATTCACTCTAACATGATACTCTCTTCAGCAGATAGTTTGCAAGATGGTTCAGTCATTGCCTTTCCATCTACTGAAAAAGGAACTTGGTGGTAAGGCGATCAAAATTGCACACTTTGCCCCCCTCACTTTTGATGTATCAAGGAGAGTTCCATGGCCATAGCTAAGGTCACCTGCAGATGAATGAGGGTCACTATTCCACCTGGGAAATGGGGACAAGACACTTCCCAAGTATAATGTCTATTATGGAGGAAGGGAGGGATGATTATTTTGACAGCTGACAATGATACTTATGCCCTATAAATCCAAGACCACTTTACTATTCTAAAACAAGTATTATTTTTATTTTTCAAGAAATGATTACTCACTATATGAATGAGTATATCTGTTCTTGAAGCTACAGTTTAATTGACCGGAAGTGAACCAGACACCCGGATGGTTCTCTAGTTTATTCAAATCAGTATATCCTAACATTTAGGTTAGCCCTAGATTTGCCCTCTCACAATCAATGGAGTAACCCATTTTACTGTGGTTTGTACAATAGATTAAATTGTTACTCTAGCCATCAGAAATCAAGCAAATTACTTGGAACCATCATATCAGAATCTGTGCAGAAAATTTTGAGCATGGCTTGTAGAATTAAAATTTAAATTCTATTCCAAATTTCTAAGATCTCTCGGGGACCATAATGATGCAGTTATATATTTCCTTGGTATTCAGTATAGGTTAAGAAATGACCATCTCTTAAACATTTCCTGTGTATGGGTATCATTCCATTTCCACATATACTACTGATTTTTCTTGAATATGAATTTAAACAACTTATTTTCATATCACTGTAGTTGTCATTCAGTAAGTGTTAGATGACAGTGTATGTTCCATATACCTTTTCACATCCTGGTTCAGTCTATAGTCTCCTTATGAAGCATAAATTAGAACGTAAAATGAGCTTCAGAGACCGGATATATGTAAAGGAGGCAGGCAATGATTTATGCTTGTAGAAATCACTAACTAAAGTTGAAAAATATATTTCTATCTTTTTTGTGACTATTGCATCATTTATTGCCATAAGAATCTTTGACAAGACCACCTTTTAGCTTTTAAAAGTATAATATTGGGTAATTTTCCTCTTATTACTCAATTTTCAAAAATGTAGTAATAGTAGTTGTTGGGCATATGTCTATTTAGTACATTTTAAAAATTGCAAAACTTTTCCACATATGTGAAAAAAAATTAGTTCAAACTTCAAGCATATAAAACTAAGGGATGATTTAATACAAAATTTAGATACCATGCTAACACTTAATTTAATAATCTGAGTTTTAATTACAAATTGTGGGTTTTTTTTTTTACTATAATAGGATATATATATATTGGAGACAGCTCTTTCTACATTTGAATTTCATTAAAAAAACCCTATCATTATTAGAAGAATTGACAAGGAAAGAATAAAGTAAAAATTAAATAGTATTGTGCTTCTATAATTAAACCAAATTGTTAAAGTTTTCCCCCAAATCCCAATATAACTAACATTCACACTTCATAAATAAGTGCCTAGAGAGAACTTATTTTCCAACAAAAATGCCTTTTATTCAGAAAGATGCTTCTGTTAGAAAGTAAAGTAGTCATATTGAAGGACGTTAGTTTACAGAATTTGAGATAATGTATTTAGGTGTTGGCATTCGTACTTGGAGTAACGTAAGTGAAATATGTTATCAGCTCAGCTATTTGTACTCATCTCTGATGGCACAGAATTGTTTTGAGTAATATTTGTGTCGAGTTTTTTTGCTTTGTTTTGTTTTGTTTGGTTGAAGTCAGGTATTAATATGCCCAAAAGTGCAGCAGAAGGTTGAAGAACATGTGGACACCGTGAGTTCCAGGAACTTCAAAGTACTTTTGGTTATTAGATTCCTGATAGCAAAACACAGCTGTAGTCATCATAAAGGTAGGTAGTTGCTATTGGTGAAGGCCTCAGGAAAGTGTTAAGATGAACAGTCTGCAGAATTTATGGGCAGACTCCATTTTTCACTTTAAGTACGTCTGTCTCAGAGTGATTTCTCTGATGCAGCAAAAGAACAATTTCTATAAGTGAATTCATATGTGAATGTTTGGAGCCCCATACTTATTTTGTTCTACAACATATTTCAATGTATTCTGACTCTCCAAGGTTATCAAATTCTTTCTGGGTCAGAGGCCACACTTACCTGCCACTTGCTTGTGAGTTCCTTCATGCTGACAATTGGGTAGAAACATCTGGCTTCTACGCTTTGAAGGATGCCTGTTTTCCTTAATAGCACAACCAAGAGAAATAATGTCCTCATACTAAATGAGTTTTAAGATGGAGATAAAGCCATCAAAAGAGTCCAATAGCTCCAAAGAATTTTAAATACATGAATAAAGTTTAATGAACCAAGCTCAATTTTTCACTATTTAAAATATGCTTAGAGGACACTGTCTGTAGTAGTCTGAATTTAAAGTAGGTGTGTGACAGTGTGTGTGTGTGTGTGTGTGTATGTGTGTTGTTACTAACTCCTATCCCATTACTCTTAGCATTGAAACTGGAGATATCCCATTGTGACTGGGCTGTTTTAAATGAAGCTACTCCAGAATGTTTTCTTTCCAGATGATAATTGAGAAGTTAATTTAAAAAAATCACACTGGGTACCACATCAGTAACAGAATTTTGTTTTTTATGGGTGTTTTTTCATTTTAACATGTTTTGTGGAGAGAGTTAAATATCTCTATAATTTTATTTAGATGACTACAGAACCTGGAAAAGCTGTTACTGCTATGATGTACTACAGACTGTGTGTGTGTGTGTATTCATATATATATATATATATATATATATATATATATATATATATGAAACTTTGTGCTGTTGACTTTGGAAAAAGTTACCTCCTTTAGTCTTGATTTGGCGTTGTACAGCCATATTTGTCTAGAAATATTAAATTTACTTTTTCCCATTTGTACATACAGCTTTAAAATAATGTATTAAATTTGTGAAATATGTAAGATCTAATCTATGTGAATTTGATTACAGAAACTAGTAATATCTCCAATGAAATATCTGAAATTTTAAACGAAGTCTTCTTAAAAAGTTATAAAGTAAAATTTATTTCTGAGGTATTACTGAACTTTCTGTTCATTTACTAGATACTTACTGATTACTTAACATACAGCAAATACTTTCTCAGCACTATGAATACAAAAGAAAGACAAATTTTGGAGTGTATGTTCAGTTGGAAAGAGACAACTCAGATAATTTCAAAGTTACAAACACGGGGCAATGGAAGGAGAATTTTTTGCAAGTTGGTAGAGCTAGGGTAACCTGGGAAGGGCTTCAAAGACTCAGTGCCTGAAATAAATAAAGAACATTCAAATGCATAAAGGTCCAGGGAGCCTTCCAGCAGAAGGGCATGAAAACACAAAAGTCTTCAAGGACTTGGGGTGGGGTACAGTTAATTAACTCAAACTAGATATCCTGTGTAGTGTTGGGACTTGGAGGAGGAAAATAAAGTAAACTGAAAATACAGGCAGAGCCCTGTAGGTTGTGGTCACAGCCTCTGGCTGAATTCATGGAAAGAAGTCCCTGGATTATAAGGAACCATCTGGCAGTTACTAGGGCTGCACTCAGCCACATTTGGAAGGTGGGCATCATTCAGAGTGGATTAAAGAGAGCAGAGGAGATGAACCGTTCAGCAAAGGTGTCAGCCAATGCCATGGAAGCTGGGCTTTCCCTCTGGAATTGTCCCTAGTCTTGCTGCTGTGTGGAACAGTCACCGGAGACAGACTGCTGAAAGGAGACACGACCTTGGGAGAAGCAGTTTTCTCCAGCCAGCAGGCACCAGGAGGAAGGCTGACGCCTGAGGGCTGGTTTGGCAACATTCCAGGCAGAGACAGAAATGAAGTCTTTAATTTTGAAAGTGGGATCTGGGCAAAAGGATTTCCTTTCAAGCACAATGGAGAGCCACTGAAGAGTTTTGAAACAAGAATGTTGCAGTCTGATTTATATTTTCATGTGATTACTCTGGCTGGCTGGTCTTTGGATAATATGGAACGCAAGCCTACAACCAGGAAGTAAAGTGTCATATTAACATAAAAGCCAGAGATTTGGTTAAATTTATCCAGTGTCATTTTGACTGAAAATCATAAGATCTTAGCAAGTAGGATAAAGACTCCCTTCCACATTCAAGTCATCTTTTTCAGATTCCACATATTAGCATTATTTTGTTTAACATGATAATCTCCCATTCCATCCATTTTCCTGCAAATGACACAATTTGTGTTCCTTTAGGAATAAATAATACTCTGTTTTGCAAAGGCACCACATTTTCTTTATTCATTCATGTTGATGGGCATTTAAGTTGGTTCCATATTGTCTTAGTTACTTTTCTCTCATTACTGAGACCAAATACCCAACACTCAAAAGTTAAAGGGAGACAGGTTTATTTAGCTCACCGTTTGTAGAGCTTTTGGTCTATAGTAGGTAGCTTCCGAGGCAGGGTAACTTGAGAGAAGGATATTGTAGAATTGAACCAGTTTGTGTCAAACAGAAGACAGCAAGAGTAAGCAAGCAAGGGGAACACAGCCTCTTTCCAACCCTGATATTGTATCCCGTCTACTGGGATTAGCACGATGCCACACCTATCGGTGGACTGATCCAGCCATCACCTACCCTTAATTGCAGCACCCTTTTGCCAGCATTGTACTATGAATCAATCACACAACCTAGATTCAGCTACCTCTGAAAAAGCCCTATGATAGCATGAGGCTCTGGAGGGACAACTAGACACAAGCTATAACACGTATCTCGGCTTTTGCAAATGTGCTGCAATAAACAGGGGTGTTCACCTATCCCTATGGTAAGCTCTCTTTAATCCCTTTGAAAGTATACCAAGAAGAGCTATAGTTGGATCATATGGTAATTAAATTTTTAGGTTTTTGAGGAGCTCCCATGGTGATTTTCATAGTGGCTCTAATAAATCACAGTCTAACTAGTAGTCTAGAAGAATTCCTTTTTCTTCTACATTCTCACAATCATTTATTGTGCTCTTGTGTTCTCCTTGATAGTCAGTCTGGCTGGAGTAAGATGTAATATCAATGTAGCTTTGATTTGTGTTTCCCTGATGGTTAAAGATGTTGAACATTTTTTCATATACTCACTGGGCCTTTATACTTTTTTCAAGGAGCATCTTTTTAATTTATTTGAGTTATTTGGTTTCACTTTTTTGAGTTCTTTACATATTCTATGTATTAATCTTCTGTTGGAAGAGTAGCAGGTAAAGATTTTTCTCCTACTTTGCAGTTTGTCTTTGCTTTTTCATTAATTGTTTCTCTTTCTGTGCATAAACTTTCAATTTTTTATTGTCTTATTTGTTGATTCTTGCTATTGTTTCTTGGGGGTGTAGAAGGACTCTTCAGGATATCTTTGCTTGTATCTATGCCTCCTAGTGTTTCTCCTATGTTTTCTTCTAACAGTGTCAATGCTTCTGGTGTTATAGTATAGTTTGGTATGCTGAATGGATTTTTCTACAGACTGAGAGAGAGACAGGAAGCTAGTTTCAATCTTCTACATATGAATATCCATTTTTCTCAGAACCATTTGTGAAAGAGGCTGTCTTTTCTCCATTGTGTATTTTTGGGCTCATTGGTCAAAACTCACATGGCTGTCGTAGTATGACTTTCTTTCTATGTACTATATTCTATTCCCTACATCTGTTCTTATGCCATTACATGAGGTTTTTTGTTACTATGGCTTTGCAGTATGATTTGAAATGATTTGAAATCATACTTGAATGACTCCAGTCTTGATCTTTTCCTCAAGTTTGCCTTGGTCATCCTGGGTATTTTGCTTCCACGTGAATTTTAGGATTTTTTTTTTTTTTGAGACTGTGTAGCACAGACTGGCCTTGAACTTGCTTGTATAGCCCAGGCTGACCTCAAACTCACGATGCTCCTACTGCCTCAGCCTCTGGCGTGCTGGGATTAAAGGTGTGCAGCACCACACCCAGTACAGGACTGTTTGTTGAGTTATGTGAAGACTGCCATCCAGATTTTGATGAATACTGCATTGAATCTGTAGATCACTTTTGGTAACACAGCCATTCCAATAATATTAGTTCTGTAGATCCATGAACACAGGTGGTCTGTTGATTCTCTATTGTCTTCTTCAGTTCCTTTTTTCAGTACTCCATAATTTCCATTTGAGGTTTCTTTCATTTTATTGGTTACATGTATCCCTGACATGTTAGTTTCTTTGAAGCTATTGTGAATGGGGTTGTTTTTCCAATTTCCATTTCAGTTCATTTCATTGATACATAGACCAGTCATTGATCATTTTATGTTGTCATTCATTAACTAAAGATTTTGGCTTTAAAGTGGATCCCCTTCAAATTTCTGAGTGTGGTGTCTCAGTTCAGAGCTTTATGGTTACTCACATGTGACCAATCCTCACAACAGATTTATTTTTATTTCTTTGAAAGGTCATCACAATTTGTGTTTTGCTCACTTGTGTTCCTTGAGAAGTTGCTGCTTACTGGCTGACTAACCTATGATGAAGGTGATAGAAGGACAGCCTTGTGATTAGCAAGTAAGAGTATGAGTGCACGTTCCTAGTGATAGGATCATAATCTTGACTGTGATGTAGATATACAAATATGCATGTGCCATAAATTGTGTGTATTTGTTGTATTTAGGTCAGTGGCCTACTTTTGATATTGCACTGTAGTTAGAAAAACATAATCACTTGGAGGAACCAAGCGGTCTTCACATGGGACCTCTCTGTACTTTCTATGCAACTTTCTGTGAAACTTACATTTCAAAATAAACAGTCTAATAAATTGTCTTCTTTGCATGGTGAATATGTGAGAATTGCCACTATATATTCTTATTTGAACATTACACACATTCTGATGACTTCAATTACTGCAGGGACATTAAAGACCTGAGAATATGTATTTCATTCAGTCTTTTCTCCTGAGCTCCAGACCACACACCCAGCTGGCTGTCCCCAGGGGCAATTCCAATGCAATGTGGCCAGTATTTATGCTCTTCCAAAAACCACAAAATTGATTTCATATTAAAAATAAAACTTGTGCATGCATTTTACTTCCCAAGACACTTAACAGCTGAGATTTGGTTGACAGGGGTATTATTATCCCAATTTAGGAGATAAAGGAATCAAAGAGAGATGTTTCTGAGGACTATGGTTAATACTGGAAAAATAAGTATTGGGATCCAGATTTCCTCACTTATATGCCAGTGGGTTTTTTTTTCAGTGTACTATTATTGACATCTCAAATTGAAGACATACTAGTGAATTTATGACATAGCACAGGAAAGTAATTTATAACCCACTGTGCACTTATATTTTTGTTTTTTAAATCACATGATTAAATAGTCCTCAAGGGAGACTGACATGAAGCAGTTCTACATTCTTGGGCATTTTAAATAAGGCACTGAAATGTAGTGTTTCAGAACACTCATTTAACTGGTATTTTTCTCATTTCATCTCTGCCTCTTTGTGCTTTAATCCCAGGTGATAGGGACACTTGATCTGACAATATATGGCATGCGATTTTTTGCTTTCTTAGGGCTTATGACCAAAGGAGAAATTAACATTCTTAAGCAGGAAAAAAAAAAACTATGAAAGACGAAGTCTCTGACATCTGTTTCCCTCATTTATTTGGATCTTTTAGGATCAGCTTATCTTTCTTGGCTCTTGGAGTCTTAAATTAAAAACATCGCTTTGATTTATATATGCTGCCATGATTTATACATTGTAAAAATGAATATCAGATGGTTTATATTGTTTGCCAAAGCAATAGCTCAAACAGGTAATTTTTATCTTTTGATCTGAAACCCAGTATGCTAAGTATAGGTGTCAAATAACATTGCTTAATTGCCTTAACTACCTAGATATCTTGAAGACTTGATTTTAACAAAATCAATTCAAATTTCATTGTAAGATATACATCTACCACACATTTATTCAGACCTAGACACAGGAAGCTAAGAAGGGCCCTTCAACAAAAATTTAGACAGAAATACAGATAAAATCTATTTCAAAGAGAGGCAGGTAACTGGAGAAAAAGATACCACAAAGAGTAGCATATTTTGGATTGAAGGAATTATAAAATGAACTGTGCAACAATAATTAAGCAAATACTAAAAATTAAAAAATGACCTAGAGATACTTCTTGTAAGAAACTTTCACAGGAAATTCAAACCTGATGAAGTGCAGTAATCCCCAGAGGTTACTGACAAATCTGATTTTTCTGGGTTTATTCATGCTTCCTTAAATGAATGATTTGATGACATCAAGTCAGAAGGCAACAGACGCTATGTCGTTTCTGGTTTATCAATCCCATGGCAAATGTGTTCCTGCTTCACTTGACTTAGTGGTTAGCAGACTCAACCAACTGATAGGATTTTTATTTGATGAATGCCGTATCTCAGGTAAGGATGCTGTGTGTTTATCAGAGAGCATAGTTATCAAATAACGTGTGAATTTTCTTGTACTTCTATGTGGTAAATATCTAAAGGCTTATCAAGTCAGACTAGCAGTTTTACATTTACTTGTGTTATGTTCAACACTGCAGGAGTGGCTTTCCAAGAACATAATGAAACACGTGACTTAACTAAGTCTTCAACTCCAGGATTTGCAACTACGCCTTACCGTACACTTTCTCAGAACATAGTGACTCACCAGAGCTATAAGGCTAATGACCTGGAATGCATCTTTCCACCTAGATTATGAGACACTAGATTGCATCCCAACATGACCTGATTTAATTTTTGATGAGCTTTAATGTATACCCTTCTTTTTCCTTCAAATGTAGTCTGGGGATTTTTTTTTTTTTGTAAGGGTAGTGGGAAGAGAGTAAGGAGAGCAGGAAGAAGAGAGAAGAGAAAAGAAATAGTCCCATTCTTGGCCTTATACAGAGCATAAAACACTTGGAAGAGCAGAAGTGGTAAATGTGCTACTTTGAGAAGTGAATTGAAAGGAAGGCAGGAAACTAATGGTTCTAGCAAAATAACTGGAAATGGCACTCAGAGACTTCCTTCTTCTACCACACACCTGAGAATTTGTCATCTTGGGTGTTGAGGTAGTTTTGAACTGAGGGCATGAATTGAAGAATATTTTGTAAGTAAAGATTGTAGAATGTAGACATTCTTCATTTGGTTCTGAACAACAAACTACAAACTTGATGTTGGAACTTTATTTCTAATTTCCTTATGTTGGCAAATATTCTGCCATGACTTACAATTGAAAAACAAAATTCATTAGTACTCGTTTCATCTGTTTTTGAAAGAAACTGGAATTTTTAGTTCTACAGTTTCAAAATTACTTTGATTCTACAGTTGAACTAGTATTTTGTCCTAAACATTTTTTTGACATTGTGGTACCAAATACCTGTGTATAAACTATACAATTTATTTAATTTAAAATGATTACCTAAGTGGCATGAAGTAATTGCATAATTATATTGAAATGGGAATACTGAACTGTAGATCTTTGATACAGAAATATTTACTATGTATGTTTGCTTATATATTTCCAGTTATGCTTCACTTACATAATTATTTACATTATATTGAGTTCCATAACACAGTGTTTATATTACTTTCCTGAAGTATATTTTCTTTGTATAATTATAATAAATGGTTTTTAAAATACTGTGCATCAGTACTTTCTTGCAGAGATGTTTTCATCTAAACCTGCCACGTGATTTATTTCTCCCTATAGTAGGAGTTTATTAATAGGAAGAATTGGAAAATGAAGTATCTGAATATTATTTTGAGTTACTTGAAATATATAAACAATTTTCTTTTCTCTGATATGTAATAGTAAAACAAAATATTGTAATTTTTGCATTATATTGCATAAAATATTAAATTTCGATTTATACTAGAACAGTGTTTGTTTTAAAGAAATAATAGACTCATCATTTCATTTGGATTTGAGTAATGCACAGTGAGTAAGAAATGACATTTTGTTTATTTAACATAGTGCAATGAATAAAAAAGTATGGGGAAGGATCATAGATTTAAAGCAACTATGTTATCTTATGATACTATTTTATTGTAACCTATTTTCCATGTCTTAGGCAAACCATAATGAAAAGGAGGAATGATTAAAATTTCTGATCAAATCCTCTCAATTATTCCACAAATAATCAAAAATACTATTAATATACAAATCTTAAGGCAAGTCTGAATTGAATTACTGCTTCAGTACTTAATCTCTTTGAATATCATTATTTTCCAAAATACATAGAAGTGGGGAATGGATGGAAATTAATTTTTCTTAAGCATTCTCACATTTAATCATCTGTATGACAGAGATTGATAATGCTCATGGGATGTTAGAGGGATTGAAGAAATTGTTCAATTTCTTTTGGTGCACACAAGATGATTTAGAAATAGATAATGGGGAAGAGATGTTTTACAGGAAAATCTTCAGTTCCAGAAGGATTAGTTTTCAAGCTACAATTCAATAGACATTTCTGTTATTGTCATGCCTATATCAGAAGGAGAATGGTATGACTTTTCTTATTAGCAGCTCAGAAATAATCTCATCTATCAGTCTAGAATCTGGTAATACTTCTTTGTTTTTTTCCAGAAGTTAATGAAATGTAATTATAAATTATAATACCAACAGCATTTATGGCACATACAAAGATTTGCTAACCTATTACTGTTTATTTCAGTTGACACAACGGGATTGCATGCACAGTTTTTTCCATCACTAATATTAAAGGTTACTGGTAAAATTAGTTCTCCGAATAGTACCCATGATTGCTGAAATGTAAACCTTCAACTCTTTTTGCCAAGGCCATTTTTGCATCTAGTTCTATAGTGATGTAAGACTTAGCCTTCTCAAGTGAGTTGTTCTTTCTACTAATCATGTAGTAGTCTATGCAGAAATTCAGATGTCAGTGGATAATACACATTTCACTTGTCCTTGGATCCCAAAAACTTCCTGCTAAACAATCAAAAAGAAAATTCTTATAAGAATATATTTTATTTGGAAATGTTACCATGGAAATATAAATTAGACATTTAAAATTACATATTCTATTTTTGAATGAAAACAAACATTGCTATTACATCTATTTTCAGCGTCAGAAATATATGCAAATTTATAGAAGTAGATTTTATTTTGTGACAAGATCTCAGGAGTTTGCCAGGCTGGTCTCAAAGTGACCATTTCCTACCTCAACTTCTGGAATACCTGGGATTATCAGCATTTACTCCATAACAATGGGTAAGGACCCAATTATGAGACAGCATGACCACACACTGGAATCTAGGGTGCTTTACCAACTCAGCAGGCCCCCTGAGCTGCCTGAGATTCAGCCACTGGCAAGCTCTAGAAGATGGGGAGTAGCTTATCTTCAAACATTTTCCATTTGCAGGAAAGAAGCTGGAATATTTATACAGCAAGTTCAGTCAGTCACAAACTAAGGACCACCACCAGAAGGCATTCATTCCCTAGCTTTCCGGACTGCGAGGTAAATAGAGTGTCTTTCGATCAAGAAGCACAGTATTTTGGCCCTTAGAAGTCAGAGTTGTGTGTTCTCCAGTGTCAAGGGTGAAGGGTTGTTAGGGTTTATATCTAGATGTTTTCCAAAATCCTCATGCACCCATAGGTGGGGCTTTGGGAAGGAGACTGGAGTTTATAGGTAATTTGCTGTTAGGAGGTGGGGTCTGGAGGTGGCTGAAGTCGTGGGTGTCAGCTATCGTGTCTTAGTGAGGAGAAGTGACTAAATCAGAAACTATAAGCAAGGTATTATCTCAGTTATGAGACCCAAAATTGTTTCTCCTGCAGTCTCTAAATGCTGAGCTGGTTATCTAACAGTCCTTTCTCTGCTCCCAGGTTTTTCTTCTTTCTAAAATTCTTAAAGACTCTAGTGTCAGCAGCTACTAGAACAGCATATACTTTCATCTGGGTATTCCCTTTTCCTGAAATCAACTGCAGAAGTACTCGATTACTTTTGTCCAGTTTGATCTGTTTTCCTAGAAAACTTTCAATCTTTTAATCAGGAAACCAATGTACAGTTGTCTACATACAAATACCTTGCTTGGTCCAAGTTCAGTCCCTCAAGATACCTCAAGGTATATCACTTGAAATTGTGTGTTAGTTTGTCTAACCCTTCCATGATCACTGAGATTCTGGACTTTCTATGATAGGAGTCTGATTTATGCAAAATACCAGAGTGCTCTTGATGGGATAGTGTGATAAATTTGTGCTCTTCTATTACCACCTCCTCAGTAGTAGAATCCTGAATTGATGAGGTGGTCACACATCCACGTGAAAGATTATATTTTCCGCCCTCACTGATAGCTAGATGATGCCTTGTTACAAAATTGTGGCTAACGAGATATAAATGGAACTATTTATTATAGCTTCCCAGGTGCCTCTTTGAAAATATGATATGCTTTCTTCTTCCTCAATGTCTCTTTTGTTTTTGTTGGGACAGAGACTATTTAGAGCTCCAGACCCAGTGTTGTGAGAATGGTTGACCTTACTAGTAGAAGTTATGCTCTGTGGAAGTGGTAATAGAAAAGCACAGAATGAGAGAAAACTGGATTCCTGATTCATTCATGGTGATAGTTTAATAGCCTTAGGTGATCTTTACAAGCTTTTCCATGTGGAAGAAAAATTATATATCTTACTAAAGCTGCTATTATATGTTTTCGTTAGAATATATATTAAACATACTTTAAACTACTATAGAAAATATTAAATAGACTCTCATACCTACCCTCTAGTTCTAATCTCTCTTTAACTGTTATGTTATACTGAATTATAATACTAGTAGCATAATACTTTGTCATATTCTGATTTTTGTTTCATTGTATTAATGTATCACAAATCATTTCCTTGAATATTATTTTTAATGTTTCTTATAGGCTTTCTTGGTTATAATTTTTATTTTGTAAATAAAATCATTCAGTAAATTGATAATGCTTTATTTACCTGCCCCATATAAGACACAAAGTTGTTTTTACTTTCTCATAATTATAGATAAAAGTACGATGTTCAGCATTGCACATAGTGAGCTTAATTTTTGTTATTTTGGTGTCAATATACTTCTCTTTAGCAAAAGTTCCATGAGTAGAAAATTTTGCCATCTAATCCAGAATTTCTTTTCTTTTTTTAAATTTTATTTTAACGAGGGTAAAACTAAACAGAACAAAACAGAACAAAGAAGATCAGAAGAAAACAATGTAAGTGACACATATTTCAAAGCAAGAAAACAGGAAATCAACATTGGATATCATATTCTCTCTTGTTTTCTTTTAAATAGTTGTCCATATCTTCACACACAATGAATTCATACAAAACAAAATAGTACTAGACTGATCAGAACAGGATGCTGAAGGCATTTTAGGTCTTCAAAATCAGACAATAAGGAAGTCAACAATGGCTGCCATATTGTCTCTCATTCTCTTCAAATTAGCTGTCCATACCTTCATATATGTTGAAATTAAACAATACAAAACAGACTAAAATCACTCTGAACAAAGAATAATAGTATTGCTGGATTTCACAGCATGACACTATGGAATCAGCACAGGATACCATGGTGTCTCTTTTCTTCAAAGGAGCTGTTCATCATGCATTATGTAGTCGATCCTCATAAACGTAAACATTCTACACATGCATGAGTCTCTACATGTACACCTATCCTTTCTATATTAGAAGGAAAAATAAAACAAGACAAAACAAAACAAATTCCTGGAAAAACACAAGACATAAAAGGCATATAAACAACAATAGCAAAGAGCCCTGAACACTGACTATATAGGCCTTCAAAACAAAGTGGTAGGAGCATAACTAGGGTTGTTATTTTACATAATGATCTTCAACAGTTACTCAGATCACCATACAATAATATGCACAATGTTCAAATCCTATGAATGTTAACTTTTTGTTCCAAGAACTTATAGAATTTGTAGCACAATCATCTTAGCTATCCTAAGTGTGTTTATATAATTTTGGATATTTTTTCTTTTCCCTTCCTTTTTCTTTTTCCTCATTTTCCCTGAGATATTTTTTTCCCCTTTAAGTAAATTCTTATCCTTTCACTATATTTATTGAATATTTTGTAACTTATATACTCTTACCATTTCTTACACTAGGGAGACTCTGGTATTTATACATGTAAGTTTGATTTATTTCACTTATGAGTATGGTCTCAAGTTGCATCCATTTGCTTATAAATATAAAAATACCATATCTTTTTTTATCCATTCCTCAGTCGATGGGCATTTAGGTTGTTTCCAAGATCTGACTATTACAAATTGTGCTGCTATAAACATAGGTGCACATATATCCCTGTGGTATGATGTTTTCAGTTTTTCTGGGAATATGCCCAGAAGTGGAATAGCTGGATCAAATGGGACCTCCAATCCCAGCTTTTTGAGGAGCCTACAGACTGACCTCCATAGTGGTTGCACCAGTCTACACTCCCACCAACAGTGCAGAAGAGTTCCTTTTTCTTCACAGCCTCTCCAGCATTTGTTGTTGGTAGTTTTTTTTTATCCTGGCCATTCTTTCTGTAGTGAGATGAAATCTCAGTGTGGTTTTAATTTGCATTTCTCTGATGACCAATGATGCTGAACATTTTAAAATATATTTATTTGCCTTTGTATTTCTTCATCTGAGAACTGTATATTCATCTCAGATGCCCATTTTTGGATTGGGTCTTTAAATTTCAAGAGTCTGATTGTTTTTTAATTCTTTATATGTTCTAGACAAAAGTCCTTTCTCTGAGGGACAGTTCAATAATATTTTTTCCCAGTTTGTAGGCTTTTGTTTCACTATGCTGGAGATTTCCTTCAACATGCAAAAACTCTTTAATAGGATGTGATCCCAGTTACTGATTTTATGAAGTATTTTGCATGCATTTTGATTCTTGTTCATGAATTCTCTACCTACCCCTATGTCTTCAAGATTTCTACTTACTTTGTCTTCCAATAGATTTAGTGTTTCTGCTTTAATATTTAGATCTTTGATCCATTTAGACTTTAGTACATGGTGATAGGCATGGGTCTAGTTTTAGTTTTAGTAAATGGTGATAGGCATGGGTCTAATTTTAGTTTTAGTAAATGGTGATAGGCATGGGTCTAGTTTTAGTTTTCAGCATATGGAGAGCCAATTTTTCCAGCACCACTTATTAAAGAGATTATCTTTCTTCCAGTGAGTGTGTTTGGCCCTTTATCAAAGATAAGGTGGCTAAGTGTGTTTGTAGTTGTACTTGTATCTTCTAATCTATTCCATTGATCTTCAGGTCTGTTTTTATTACAGTACCATGCTGATTTTATTACAGTAGCTTTGTAGTATAACTTCAAGTCAGGGATCACAATGCTTCATGACTTTCCTTTGTGACTTAGAATTACCTTTGCTATTCTAGGTCTCTTCTAGTTCCAGATGAATTTTAGAAGTGATTTCTCTAGATCTGTGAAGTATGCTACTGGTATGTTGATTGAGATTGCATTAAATCTGTATAACAATTTTGGGAGAATGGCCAGTTTCACAATGTTTGTTTTTCCTAACCATGAACAAGGGATGTCTTTCCATTTTCTGGAGGTCCTCTTCGATTTCTTTTTCAGGGTATTATAATTTTCTCTGAATAAATATTTTACTTGTTTTGTTAGATTGATTCCTAAGTATTTCATTTTTGGAGGGGGTAAAATTGTGAAGGTTGTGGCTTCCCTTATGTCTCTCTCAGTGATTTTGTTGTTAGTGTGTAAGAATGCTATTGATTTTTGAGTGTTGACTTTGTAGCCAGCTACATTACTAAACTTATTTATTATACCTAGGAGTCTTTCAATGGAGTTTTGGGGGTCTTTTATGCAGAGTATCGTGTCATCTGCAAATAATAATAATTTATCTTCTCTTTTCCTATGCTTACTCCTTTTATTTTTCTCTCTTGTCTAATTCCTCTGGCTAGTATTTCCAGCACTATATTGAATAGGAGTGGTGGTAATGAACATCCTTGTCTTGTTCCTGATTTTAGCATAAAGGCTTTCAGTTTTTGGCTGTTTAATATGATGCTTGCTGTTGGTTTGTCATAGATGGCTTTTATCATATTGAGGTAAACACCATCTATTCCAATTTTCTGTAAGCTTTTTATCATGAATAAGTGTTGGACCTTATCAAAAGCTTTTTCTGCATCTATAGAAATGATCATGTGATTCTTACTTTTGGTTCTATTGATATGGTGGATTACATTTATTGATTTGCATATGTCAAACCATCCGTGCATTCCTGGGGTGAGTCCCACTTGGTCATGGTGTATAATCTTCTTGATGATTTGCTGCATTCTGTTTGCCAATATTTTATTGAGAATTTTTGCATCTATGTTCATTAGGGAAATTATCCTGTAGTTCTCTTTTTCAGTTGAGTCTTTCTCAGGTTTTGATATTAGAGTAATATTTGCTTCCAGGAATGAGTTAGGGAGAATTGCTTCCCTTTCAACTTCATTGAAGTGTTGAAGGAGTGTCAGTATTAAATCTTCTTTGAATTTCTTGTAGAATTCTGCAGTGAATCCATCTAGACCTGGGCTTTTCTTTGGTGGTAAGCATTTAATTACATTTTCAATTTCATTAATTGAAATTGGGTTACTCAGCAGTTTTACATCTTCTTGATTCAGCTTTGGTAATTCATATGTTTCTAGTAATCTATTTCTTCTGTGCTATCAAGCCGATTAGCATAGAGGTTTTCAATATAGGCATTGATGATTTTCTGTGTTTCCATGGGGTCTGGAGTGATTTCACCGGTTTCATTCATTGAATGAATTTGAGTTTTTTCTTTCCTTTTTAAAATAAGGTTGGCTAGGGGCTTATCAATTTTATTTATTCTTTCAAAGAACCAACTCTTTGATTCATTGATTCTTTGTATTGTTTTCTTAGTCTCTATTGCATTGATTTCTATTCTGATTTTATAATTTCCTCCCTTCTTTTGGCTTTCGGCTTGATTTGCTCTTGTTTTTCTAGAAGTTTGAGGTGTAGATCAGGTTGTTTATTTGTATTTGTTCTGTTTTCCTGATGTGGGAGTTCACCGCAGTAAATTTCCCTCTGAGGACTACTTTCATTGCGTCCCAGTTTCCGGTCAGATGTATTTGTATTTTCATTTGTTTGTAGATATTGTTTAATTTTTCTTTAATTTCCTCTGTGACCCACTGATTGCCTAGGAGTGTATTATTCAATTTTCATGTGTTTGTAGTGTTTTTGCAGTTTCTTTTGTCATTAATTTCTAGTTTCATGGCACTGTTATCTGATAACATGCATGGGATGATTTCAATTCTTTTGCATTTAGTTAAGCATGTTCTGTGGGTTAGTTTATATTCTATTTTAGAGAACATTTCATGTGGTGCTGAGAAGAATGTATATTCTGATGTTGGGTAGAACACTTTGTATACATCCAGCAAGTCCATTTGTTCACAGATGTGATTCAGTTCTGTTATTTCCTTGCTGATTTTCTGTCTAATTGATCTATCCCTTTTGTATCAATGGCATGTTAAGCTCTCCTGTTATAATTGTGTTATTACTTATTTGATTTTTCATTTCTGGTAATATTTGTTTTGTATAGCAGGTGCTCCTGAATTTGGTGTGTATATATTTAACATTGTTATCTCTTCCTCTTTAAGTTTTTCCCTAACTAGTATGTAGTGACCTTCTTTATCTTTTTGGATCATTCTTGGTTTGAAGATCACATTGTCTGCAGACAGCATAGCTGCCCTGATTTTTTGGGGGGATCCTGTGGCATGAAGTATTGTTTTCCATCTTTTGACTTTCAGTTTATGAGTTTCCTTTTGGGTTAGATGGGTTTCTTCTATACAGAATATGGTTGGATGATGTTTCTTGATCCATTCTGCCAGTCTGTTTCTTTTAATTGGTGTTGAGGCCATTTACATTAATGGTTATAACTGATATATATTGGTTTACTTTTGACATGTTATCTTTCTGCTGTTGATTATTAACCTCTCCACTCCGTTTAATTGTTTGCCTTGCTTAGTGGTTTTTTTTCTTATGTCTATCTAGAATGTCTTTCAGTAATCTGTGCTTGGTTGGTTTGGTGGTCATGAAATTCTTCAGCTGCTCTTGGTTGTGGAAGTATCTTATATCTTCTATTTTGAAGGACAGTTTTGCAGGGTACATCAGTCTGGGTTGGAAGTCATTTCCTTAGGATCTGAAATACTTCATTCCATGCTCTTCTTCACTTTATTGTTTGCATTGAGAAGTCTGCTGTGAAACTGATAGGCTTTCCTTTATAGGTGATCTGTCTCTTCTCTCTAGTAGCTTTTAATATTCTGTTCTTATGTTGGATTTCTGGGATGTTGATTATTATATGTCTGGGTATAGTTTTATTTTGGTTATCACTATTTGGAGTTCTATATGCTTCACTGATCTGTATGTCAGTTTCCATTCTCATGTTTGGGGAATTTTCAGCTATTAGTTTTGTAAATAGCCTTTTGATATCATTTGTGTTGTCACCTTCGGTTTCATTTATACCTATCAATCATATGTTGTTCTTCTTTGCATCATCTTTCAGCTGTTGAATTGTTACTTCCTCCTTCCCTGTTATTTTTCAGTGATCTTTCCTTTCCTGTTCACTAGCTGCAATCTTGTCTTTGAGGTCTGAAATTCTATCTTTACTTTCCTAGAGGCAGTTTTGGCAACTTTTGGTGGAATTTTTAAAAAATTTTATTTAAAGAGAAAAAAAAACCAAGCCAAACAAAACAGAATAAAGTGTAGTAACAATACAGAATTCCAAGGAAAAAGGAAAATAACAACAACCAAAAAAAACCACCATTAAATCATTACTTGATAAATTACATACTGACATCTTGTAAAAGGATGTTAAAATTACAAAATTAATGCATGCAAAGTAGACATTCAAAAAGTGAGACTGTTAACAGTTCTGCTCCATGATCTAACTAAAACAGTAATATGGTCATCCATTTTACACACTTAAACATACATGCAGTTATATCAAAAGAGTAAAATTAAACACATGAAAACAGAACAAAACAGATCACAAGAAAGCAATGTCAGAGACATAAATTTCAAAGCTAGACAATCAGATATTCACTCACTATATATCATATTGACTCTTATTTTCTTCCAAATGGTTGTCCATATTGTCACATACAGGGAATTCACATGAAACAACATAGTATGGATCTGATCTGAACAGGACGAGGAAGGCATTTCAGGTCTTCAAGACCAGACAATAGGGAAGCCAAGAATGGCTGTCATGGTGTCTCTCATTCTCTTCAAAACAGTTGTCCATATCTTCAGGTGTGTTGAACTTAAACAAAACAAAAGAAGCTAAAATCTCTTTGAACAAGGAATGATAGTATTGCTGGATTTCACATGATTATGTTACGGAATCAGCACTGGGTACTGTAGTGTTTCTTTTACTTCGAAGTAGTTGTTCATTTCATCATGCATTATATAGTTGGTTCTCACAAACTGTTTATAAGCTCTACACATACATGAGTCTCTACATGTATATCTATCCTGTCTGTATTAGAGGGAAAAACAAAACAAAGCAAAACAAAACAATTCCTAGAAAAGCATGAAGCAAAAAAGTCGTATAAAACCACAATACAAGGTGATCTGCAATGGTTACCATGATGTCTCAGCAGTATATAACAACATTAATAAAAATGAAGCATTGGAGACATTATAAGACTTCAAAAACAGGTAATAATCAAACCAGAGTGGGTATCTTAGTGAATCTTGTCATCTTCAGTGTAGTTGCTTATACTCTTAGACTTGAGACTTCCAATCACAACAGATTTGAATGAAATCAGTCAATACAAAACAGATTCAAATAAGATCAGTCATAATAAGACAGTATAAGTTATACAGGGCTTCAGATTAAGTTAATAGGAAATTAAGGATGATTACCATAATATGTCCTGCTATTTTTGTGATACCTGTCCATGCCCTCAAATCTAGTGTAAATAGACAAACTGGAACAGCATGTAACTCATCTAAGCAGAGTGGTGAGAATAATGTAGATTTTAAATCTTGTTATGCTATTAACAATATCCTCTGCCTTCCTTTTTTAGACTATTCCTCCTCTTTCACTTCCATAGGTGCACTGCTTATTTTGGGTCCCACTAATTACCTATATAGAGCATCTCAGTGGACCCTATCTCCTGATCTATGTGGCCTGTGGTTCTTTTTATTAGTGTATCAAGGCCATCTATGTTAGAGATTACAGCCAACCTTCTCTGCCTCATTTCTGCTATTCTATTTTTCTGCCGTTGGTTGTCTATTTTTCTCTTTCATTCCACTGTCTGCCCCGTTCATTAAGGCCTCTCTGCCACTATTCCTGAAATCCTCATATTCTTTTTTTCCCTCTCTAGAATGTCCTTCAGTATTTTTTATATGGTTGGATTGGTGGTCACAAATTCCCTCAGTTCCTCTTTGTCATGGAAGCTTCTTGTTTCTCCATTAATTTCTAGAGACAGTTTTGTGGGGTACATCAATCTGGGCTGGAGGTTGTTTTCGTACAGGGCTTGAATTAGTTCGCTCCAAGCTCTTCTTGATTTGATGGTCTGTGTTGAGAAGTCTGCCATGATTTTAATGGGTTTTCCTTCATAGGTCTTCTGTTTCTTTTCTCTGATGGTTTTTAATATTCTGTTCTTATATTGAATTTTTGGGATCTTGATTATTATGTGTCTGGGTGTAGTTCTGTTTTGGTTGTAGGTGGCTGGAGTTCTGTATGCTTCATACATCTACATTCATTTCCTTTTTCTATGCTTGGGAAGTTTTCCTTAATAATTTCTGTGAATAGCCTTTGCAATTCCTTTGTTTTGACTACTGCTTCTTCATTTACATGCTTTATTCTTAAGTTATAGATCCTCTTGTTGTCCTCTAGCCTTCCTATGTTACTGCCTATTCCCTTGTTATTTTTAAGAGATCTTCCCTTTCATAATCACACATTGCAAGCCTGTCTTCAAGTTTTGATAGTCTATCCTTAGTTTCTTTCAAGCAGTTTTGCCACCTTTCTATGGAGTCTTTAATTTCCTGATAATCTCTTTGACTTTGCTTCATGAATTCTAGTTTTTTTTTATATTCTTCATTGAACATTTCTCTCCTTTTATGTTCCTGCATTCTTCCATCTGTGTCTTCTTAAGAGGTACTTAGTCTTTCTTTTATTAATCTACTTATCTCTTGTTTAACTTGAATTAATATTTAAGTTTTGATCTCATTTATGAAGTCCCGAAGATATCTCTTTATGTCTGCTGATGCCATGTTTGATGTTGCATGTTTGCTGCCCTCAATCTCTTTTGTATTTACCTCTCCTGGATCAATATTCTCAGGGTTGGGGGCTGGGTGCTTTTTCTTATTTCTCTCTCTCATCATTTTTTTGTTCCTTCCATAAAAGTGTGTAGTGTAATTCCCATCCCCTTTTCTTATTGGTTAGGGTTCCTCTAGAGCATGCAGGCTAGGTGTTTCTGCCCTCTCCAGTCTGCTGTCTGAGACTGAGGTGCAGGCAGGGGCAATGTATGCTGGCTTCTCCTCCCTGGGCCAGTCAGCAGCCTTTGAAGGCCTTCACTGCGTCAGTGTGTGCTATGTTTAGGGAATTGGTTTGGAATGACCCACTGTGTCCCGGCCAGGGGTGCGGCCCAGGCCAAGGAGATCTTACCAATCTCCTCCATGAGTGGAGCAACCAACTGAAGTCACTTCCTTACCAAGTTAGGGCCTTCCTGCCCCACTCCAACATGTCATCCAGTTGGTTGCCCCTTTCCCGTGGGAGGGTCTTATTCCCAGCACTCACCATGGTTTGATGCCAGTCCCTCTCTGACTCAGTTCTCAGCTGGGCTCTCTGACCTCTGCCTTCAGCACCTCTGGGTGAGTCGTGTGCAGGGTAGTTCAACTCCACACTCGGAGCCGCTCAAGCCAGTCGCATCAGGGTGGGTTCGGATGCTCAGGTTGATCTCAGGCACAAATTCAGGTGGCTCGGTGAGAGCGCCATGCTCACTGATTTTAGCTTCTCTAATGGTAGCCCTGGGACTTCATATTTGAGCAGTTCTTTTCCCTTCAGTTTCTTCCTGGGTTGAGAGAATCCATCTCCCTCTGTTTGGGTCTCTCCAGGGTGTTCTATTCTGGCATCTAAGCTGTCTCTCTCAGAGAGGCTCCGTATCCGGCTACCTACTGGTCCGCTCTCTTTCAAGAGCTCCCTCAGTGGAATTTTTGATTTCCTGTATATCTGTTTGAATCTGCTTCATGCATTCTGTTTGTTTCTTATATTGTTCATTCAGCATTTCCATCTTTTTTGATTGTTCTTCTAATTTTTTAAGTCTGTCTTCTTTAGATGTGTTCAACATTTCTTTCATTACATTTGTCATTTCTTCTTTTACCTGGGAGATTATTGCTGATCTGAGCTCTTTTATAGCTTCCTGGAGTTGTTTCTTTACTTCAGTTATTATCATGTCAGAAATTTCAGTTTTATGGCTTTCAGTTCCTTCTATGTCCATGTCTCCTAGGCTTGCTTGGGTTGGGCTAGAAGTTTGAGATTGCATTTTAATAGTTAATACTGGGTATTAACTGGGTATTAACTGGGTATTAACTGGGTATTAACTTGTGCACTTTCTGCTCCCAGAAATGAATGCAGGCCCTTGCTAGCCACTTTGAGGTTGCTAGATGTGGCCCAGTTAGGCCTGTGGGGACTTACTGTGCCTCTTCTGGTGATTTGGGATGTTTGGCATGATCTTACTAACTGGGAAGAATGTTCCAAGGCTTCCCCCATGTGCTGGGAATCATTTCGTGTGTGTTCAGCTCCTGGGACTGAATGCAGGCCCCTGCTAGTGGCTTGGAGGTCACTGGGCATGGCCCTTCTAATCCAGAATTTCTTATTTCAAACACACAGTCTCTGTCATCTTGCCACTTGTCCATTTTAAGGTCATATTTCTCTTCAGTTTACTTATATCATCCTGGGATACTGTTTCTGGCCAGTTGATTTCTCCTTGCCCAATTTCAACTTTTGTTATCAGAAAAATTCCTGATACTATTAAGTTTTCATGTATCACTATGTTAAAGAGGATCAGCTATTTATACAAGGCTTTGGGTTTAAATTCATTAAAAACTTTACTAGATTAATTTAAGTACTTTAGCAATCAAATATTGATAATTTTTATCTGATAATTATATCAGGAAATTAAAATTTTGAATATTTTCAACTACAGTCAATCTCACTTAGATTGCAAGGTTGAAATACAGTTTAAGTGTGTCAACAAGACCAGCTGTTCTGACATCAGATTGACATTACCTTGTATTAGTCATTTTTCTAAATCCAGGACACAGTACCAGAACCTTAATGTAGAGCAGTTCTGCTGATGGTTTCAGGGAAATCAGTCCTTGGCTGGCTGACTATAAGGCAGAAACATCATTGCAGAAGAGCTTGACAAAGCAAAATGACTTGTGACAGCAGAAAAGCAGAGCACAGGAACAAAGCCAGGAAAAAGAGGTGAGGAACTAGAGCAATTTGCATTACTAATTTTTTGGTGGCCTCTAAGCCAATCAAGTTGACGTAATTAAGTTAAGCACCACAATCTACCACTTGTCAACTCGACACCTAAACATATCTCTTTAACCATAATTACTCTCCAAATAAACCCAAGAGTAAGTTGATCATTCTGCCTAACATGATATAAATATTTTGAGTGTAGCAGAAAAACTAACAGTCTCTTTCCTGAGGCCTCAACAGTGTCATCATTTCTTGAAAGTCCAAGTGAAATTGTCTTCTGAGACCTAAGGCAAACTCTCTTAGCTATGAATCTTTGTAACCAACAACAAAGAAAATACCCCACCATCCCAAAAGAAACAACCCAAAAACTTCAATTATGTAATCCCAGGATATAACACACAGTGTAAATATTTCCATTCATAAAAGGGAAATAAAAGAATAAAAAATATTGCAGCCCAAACAAGACTGAAATGCAGGAAAGCAAACATGTCCTGTAGTTCTGTGTCCAGCATCTGGGACACATGGTATCAGATGTGAATTCCAAAAGGCTGTGGTAACCCCACCCCTATGTGCTTGCTATTTTCAGCCTACACGGTCTCTTTCCACAGCTGGCTCTGTTTGCTGTCTGAGTCTTTCCTTAGCAGAAAGTCCATGTTCCTGGCAACTCCAACACCTTGGAGACTATAGTGTACCTCTGTCTGGAGATTCTTACTGGAAATTTCTGACATTCTTCTAGAATTTGGGTGGAATCCTCCCTGATCGCAAAGCTATTGCATTATGCATCCCCAGAAAACAAATAGCATCAGTCTGCTTCCATTGGGAACATTAGCTAGGTCTCCTTGAACCAAACCCTTGCTGTAGCCCCTGGGCCTAGATATCTGAGTCCAGGAAATGATTCAGAGGGAACCAATTCCCTAGGAGCCCTTTCTCCAGCAGTGGTGCCAAGGACTCCTTCTAAACTGAATGACTGACATTTTTACACCATTGAGTCTGTGATGGGTGGGTTTTGCTGATTTCTCACATGCCCTCAAAGCATCTCTCTTTTATCATTCAAATTGTTTGGTTTCTTTTTACTAGTGCTAATCTCTTCAGCAACTACAGCTTATTTGGCTTTAGATTTATATGTGGTTACTTTTAGGTCAAAATAAGATTTTTAAATTTTCTGCACCTAATTCTCATCATAGATCTCTCTAAAGATAACCGCCAGTACCCACACCACTGCTAAAATATTGGTCTGCCTTAAAATTTCCCCTGCCAGTTCACTGCTCTTAATTCTCTCTCTCTCGCTCTCTCTCTATCTCTCTCTCTCTCTGAGACAAGGTCTTGCTATGCAGTTCAGCTGGCCTTGAGTTCACTTTGTAGGCCAGGCTGATCTTGAACTTGCTCAGCCTCCCGAGTGCTGGTATTACAGGTGTGTACCACCATGTCCAGCTGCTTTTACCCTTCTATATAAAAATATATTTCTCACAACATCTTTCTCTAGTTGCCCTCTGAGTCAGTAGCTAGAATTTGACAAGAAGAGACAGATTTTGGCAGAGACGATGATACATTGTTAGAAGAAACAGTGCATTTGCTCATTTAAAATTACTTCCATTGTACTTCTCCATTGATTACTTGTAATAGTTTTTTAAAGTACCAAATTAACAGCTAATATTGCTCAAGTGAGACTGTTGTGCCCAGTATCTGCTGGTTCCTTCCTTTCCTCTTTTTTTCTTTATCTTAGACTGAACAAATAATTGGAAGAGTCATTTTAAAAATAATATAGCAGGAAAATAAGAAGCAACCTATGTAAGTCTATGCCTGGGCCTCTTCTGTGAAAGGACTAAACCACAATGTGTTGAAATTCCCCACTAAGCAGTTTTTTGCTATTGGAGGCTAACTGAAATACTTGGGTAAAAAACTGCCTTGGAGTAAAAATTCTGGGGTAGAGAAGCTTTGATTTATGTTAGTGCTTAGTATGGGAATTACCCAATGAAAGTTATTGGTAAACATATAAAGGAGATATATTGGAAACATGTAGAGCAGATATATCATAATGGATGATCAATTAGTAGTGATAATGCTAATTAATGTAATAATAATTGTTTTACAACATAGAAAAGGAATTTCTCTGGTGGAAGAATTTCTGTTATGGTCAAGAGCAAAAGATTCAAAAATATAATAGGTCTTCCAATGTTATTTAATAGAAAAAGAATTTTTTTAAAAAAAAATCACTTTAATGACAAATCCAGTGAAAAGTAGTATACTTCTTGGAAAATCTACCAGTGGAAAAGTCTTGGAATGTGAGCAACTGGACTCTATTCTGAGCTCACTAGTTATTTCTTGTGCATCTTTGGATGAATCAAATAAGTTGGTGTCATTATATTTCCTTGTATTTCAGTACAATCCACAGCATTTGCTGTTTCTCAACACTTTTTTGCTCTTAGAGGATAAATGTATGTTAAGCATTTTGAGTATCTTTAAGAGGAATACTATTTGATTGCTATGAAGGCATGCGTCAGTCATTACTTTTATGTTCCCATATATCTTATGAGATGATAACGCTATTTTTTGTTTACTATGAAAGCAAATTGGTCAGTAATCACATTGATACATAGTACAAGTTGAATATGTTCAGTTCAAATTTACATTGTGATGAAAGAATATTTTGCTTTCAGTAATGAAACCACTTGATGAGTTTAAGCAGAGATTCTGCTGTAGCTATTGTGACTGTAACTGCCAGATTAGTCTTTTATATTTTGTTATGGACTAAATGAATTTTGGAGATGAAAATTGTTAAATATTTGAAAAAGAACTGTAAGATACTTGCAGAATTTATTCAGAGTTTATAATTTTGTGTGTTCTCCAAATTCAATCTTATTTAGTGTTACTTGGCTCTGTTAATAACTTCAAAATCCTCTCAATCTGCAAACCAGCAAAAGCAATAATGATAATAATATGTGTGGTGATATTTTTACCTTGTAATCTGCTTTACATAAATATCTGTCTATTTTGTCATTGGTTATTGGAATATGAATGAAAATTAGTTGTGAGAATATAAGCCTTATTCTTCCTTATTTTCTAATACAACAATATAATAGACTAAAAGTTACAGAAAGTAACTCTGGGTAGGGTGTGATGGAACCATTTTAGAGTAATATGGAAAATTTGAATTATTGTTAAGGATCTATTAGATTTTGCTCTTCATAAGTTTTAGGAAAACTTCTGATTCCTGTAATTTTGACAAGCACAGAAAAAGCAGGTTACTCTAATGCTGAGAGAATATGGTTATTCTGAGACCTATGCTCCCCTCACCAAAAAATTAACAACAACAACAAAACAAGCCCAGGAATAGTTTAAAGGAATTTAGATTACAATCAGGAAGGTGTGAGAACTAATCAAACCTGAAATCTGAGCCTGTTACACCATGTAAATGAAGAGGATAAGACAAATGCTTTGGGCACCCTTATGAGTGTCATTACTTGGGATTGCCCCATGTAATTAGAAAACAGAGGAAGAACAATTTAAAAACAATTGAATGGATACCATATTTAGAAAATGGGATGCTTGAATAAGTGATTTTAGAAACTTAATTTTTATACTACTGATATGGTCAGAGATATGGCTGTAGAAATAAGAGTACTGCAGACCATGGTTCTGAAATGATTGGTCATATAATACTAACATAGTGGCAAGATGGAAGAAGACCACAGTTCAGATGAAACCATATCTCGTGAATCAGGATATTTCTTGAGCCTTGGTGAACAAGCAAAGAAAGACAATTTATAGAGAAGTAGTGACGATAATAAGTAACAAATGCCCTATAATTTATAAACTGTGCGGCACTGGTTTAAATGCCTTTTAAGTACTATTTAATTAACATTTTTAACAATGCCATGAATTAGGTAGCATTATTTATTCAATTAAAAATAAAAACAGGGAGGCACAGAGGGATTCAATACCTCAACGAAAGTCATTTTGATAAGAGACAGAGAACCTGCATCTGAATGCAGAGTCAGATTTCAAAATTCACATGCACATCCAATGATTGTAAAATACACAGGTTTTATTATGTAAAGATCATGGAGGGGTAACAGTCTAACAGGCAATTGAGAGTCCTGACTTCGCGTGCATATGGACGGGATAAAATACCCAGACACAGTGGGAGAGAAGAGGGCTACAAGAAAGAAATGCCCTCAAGGGTCAGTCAAGTTTTAGATTAAAACAAGGACATGGAAGAACAGACTCCCAAATTCAAAGGTATAAGGACACTTCCTTGTTTTGGGGACATTTAGAAATGGAGTATAATATAGATAATGGAGAGGTTCTAGGCCGAGTTTTGAGAGGGCCCTGGGGCTGAACAGTGGTGGATTAAACACAGATGCATAGCCAAAGGGTAAGAAAAAAATCAGGTACTGTCATATTGAATAAAAAACAAATCTGATATTATGCTGTATATAAGAAACCCATTTTAAATAAAGGAAATAATTAAATGTGAATGCTTTGGAAGAGATATTCTATTCTTACATTAGTCAATAGACAGGTGGCATGGTTACTTTGACATAAGAAAATATAATTTTCAGAGCAAGGAGTGTTATTTGGGATAGAGTCATTTCTTATGATAAATGTATTAATTAATCAAACCTTTATAATGAATCTAGATGGTTATGTACACAAGCATAACACTTTAAAGCCTTTGAAGAAGAACCTGATAAAACTGAATGGCAAGATGGAGAAATTCATGACAGCAGTATATTTCAACACTCCTTTTCTTCTGGTAATTGATAGAAACAGACAGCAAATCATTATAGATATGGAAGTGTTGTTGGGTTTGTAAGAAAGACAAGACATATACTTGATAGTCTTTTATATAATGGTCACCCAAGGAGTCAAATACAAAGGAAGTGCAAGAAATCTGTCCACACCCTAAAGACCTGGAGAATCCAGCTGAGGGCCTGGATCCCATGGCAATAATCTGCATGAGTTCAGCTGAAGACCTAGAGCCCATGAAAATGCCCCCGTGAGTCCAACTGGAGGCCTAGAGCCCACAACAGTGACTCATGCAAGTGTGTTTCACCGATCTGCATTAGGAAGGCCCAAAGGTCAGCGGTGGACTAGAACATCCGTGCCAGTGGCATGACAGGTCTGTGCCAGTAGGCTGAAGGTTCTGCAATGGAACCAGAAAGCAATGCTCAAAGAACCAAAGTCCCACAGAAGAGTACCACAGCCATCCTCAGTGACAATGAGGTCCCACGCTCCTCCGAGATGAGAAAGCCAAGTTCATATCAGGAAGCCAACATGACAAGCTTCTTCTGGAGATTGAGCAGCACACCATCCCCCCCCCCCCCGCCCTGCCAGAGCCAGGAAGTGATGCTCAACATGAGGACCGGAGCACCCCCAAAGTGAACCAGGCCATTCTCATGGACAACAAGGTCCCAAGCTCCTCTGACAATGTACAGCCAAGTTCACATCAGGAAAGAAGCTCTACAAGCTCCTGCAGGAGAAGCAACAGCCCCAAACAACTCTCAACTCTTCCTTGCCAGTTCTCCTTTTTATCTCGGCAACCACCCTCAGGTGCACCACTCTTGCTTCGCATCACTCTGATTCATTTCAGCTGGTGTTATGAGTCGACCACCAGTCATCAATCCACCATGAGAAGTTTTGAACAACGTCAGTAACTTGGTATATTTGACGTTTATAGGCTATCCCACTGTAAAGCAGAATACTAATATTTTTCAACTGGAAGTGTAGTATTTTAAAAATGTATATAACTTCTTTAGCATGATATATGCACATCTTAAAGAATTTAAAATAAATATGTTTTCTAAATAAAATGGAATTAAATTAGTAATTAACAGCAGAGTGATACCTGAGAAATCCATAAACAATTGAAAACTTAATAACTTACTTCTAAATAATGTACTGGCCAAATAAGAAAACATAGAAGAGATGAGAAAGAATTCTAATGAAATGAAAATAAAAAGACAATGCTCTTTTTCTCCAGCCAGTCTTTCTTGTCAGCTCTTCTGCTTGGAACTTTAGAATTCTTGGAGATGAGGGAGAGGAAACTGAGGAATGTTTCTAAAGGTCAAAAATCACCATTTTCTAACTAAAATTAAATTAAATTGTGAAAGAAAGAAAATCCATAATCCAGAGCAGTGCTTCCATCCCCTAACACATAGTTTTCTGGTTGCTGACATACTTTGTTGTTTGATTCTTAAAATATAATGTGTGCATTATATAAAAGCATATAGCAGTCTTCTATGGGATCATTAAAATTTTTATTTACTTGAAAGAAATGCCTCTTCTTTTGACATGTATATCGTCAACTGCTGGTGCCTGCTGGCACTGTGGAAAAATAAACCTTGTCAGAATACTTTTATGATTGCCTGGAGTTTTTGCTTTTTATCTAGCTGATTTTATTGTCATAAAGATTTTACTTTCATTTCTGAGTTAGTTCCATTCAGTTACCCTTGAGCAAGTACACCCTTCCCAGTCACAGCCAAACACGCATTTAGTTCTTTACGCTGCACATTTTATTGTTCCTCAGGCTACAGGAAAAGCCAGTGTGTTCTCAGTGATCTGAACATAGAACTGAGTGTGGGAAGGTAGGTGGATTTTGTGCAATGTTTAGATATATCAATATAAGTGCACACACAAATTTATAGACAAAGAATTCATATGTATTTAAATACTTAACATATAATGTGCTTTCAATTTATTGAGAATTTATAAAATGCAAATTGGATTTTGCTAATCAGACTTCAGTAAATCTTCCTCTTGTTTTCTACCCTCAGGAAATCCTGATACCTGGTTTTAAAAGAAACATACACTAAAAATGTGAGTTTATATTACTCTCTCTCTGTCTCTCTCATATATGTAGGATAAAACCAACCTCAGAAGTTTCCTATTTTGAAAAAATAATTCCCTGACTGACTGCAATTGCTCATCTCTTCCAGGACTGACCTCCCACGTTGAGAAAACAAACCCTGGAAAGAACTCCAAATAATCTACAATAAATTAAATTCTTACATTCTTGAGGAAGTTACTTAAGATCAAATTAGCATATAACTTCTTCTCCAGATGTGCCCTCTCCAGCACTCTTAAGCATACACCAAACCAGTTTTATAATTCTAAAAGGCTTTTTTAATATCAAGGGCTACTAAATCATATTTCACATAGCGCTTCTTAAATTCTAAGTTTATTTTGTCTTCTACAAAGAACCTAATTTCAAATATACTTAATATAGATCAGAATCAATTGCAATTGGAGTCCTAGTTCATATTTTAAAATTTTAGTAAATAATGATCCTCAGTGGCAGATACTAATATTCATTGAGTCTTAAAAAATATCCCAAGTATTCTTCATATTGCATTTCTCTTGTTCTATGAGAAACAAGTCGCAAAAGTAGTTGAAAGTAAATGAGCTACTCTTTCAGTTTAATTCAAGATGTTTTCAATACTCTGAATAGAAGACTTTGGAGACTTATTTTTTTTTCTTCTGATCTTTATAATGCCCTTTGAATTAAAAGCTAAGCTGGCACTTTAATTGTGGTCAGGCCAAAGAAGTGTATTCATAGACTGGAATGAATGCTAATTTGTCAGCCAGGCTAAATTATGCATGTTCTTCTATCTTTCAATTTCCCATGACTGCTCACAGTTGGGGGTTGGTTCTCTATCTCTGGTTTCATTGCCTTCTGAGAAATCTTTACAACTGAATCACTGGGATGTTTCCTGCTAGCAAGCTCCTCCTCTCCTCTCCTCTCCTCGCCTCTCTTTTCTTCTCTCTTCTCTGCTCCTTTCTGTTTTCCTCTCCTCTGCTCTCTTCTCCTCTCCTTTTCTATTGTATTCTAATCCTTCTTTTCGTTTTCCTCTATCAATCATTAAACTCCTATTATTTGTAAAATTATTTATGAAGAATATGCAAGAAAAATATACTATGTGAAATACTTCCAAAAGGCAATATTTGAAATCAAGGAAAATTTTATTTCTATAACTTAAGGTATACAAAGATAACCAAAAAGAAAAGAAAACATGCACCAGAACCACAAATAATGAACTACAGGAGGATTCTGATTTGTTATTGGATTGGGTGAAGGGACTTGAACAGGTTGTATTTGAAATTTATCATAATTTCATTAGCAAGTTGGGTAGCATTTGATTTTTAGAAAAATTGAACAGTTTGAAATCTTATAACTGAAGAAAACCAATGAGGTAAAAGTAAAATAGAAAAGTAGTAAAATCAATAGTCTTCAAATTATAGCCCAAGGGTCTTAAAGAGCCACTGAACTAAATGAGAGAATACAGTCAATGTGTTCCATCCAGTCAGTGTGAGTAAGCCTAATTCATATCTTGAGATTTTCCACTCTATTCTTAACCTTCCTTCTGGTTACCTAAAAAAAAAGAAACAGCCATTTTGAAAACCACTAAACTTGACTCTATTTTTACTCTGATTTACCTATACAAAGGGAAATGCAAATGTTTATTTTTAACTACTTTTGAGCCTTCCAGCAAGGCAGCTGGAGGAGTAGGGTGGCTCACCAGGGATTGAACCCAAGCCCCTGGCACTAAGTCACATCCCCAACCCCTTTCTTATTTTTATTTTGAGACAAGTTCTCTTCTTTATATAACCCAGGCTGGGCTCAGTCTTGTGAAGGTCTTGCTTTAGGCCCCCAGGTTGCAGGGATTATGGGATTGCACATCCATGCCTGGTTAAGACATTTAGTACTTCTTAAAGATGAGCTTTCCATTTCACTGGCTTTGCTGTTGTTTATTCTGTCATAGGGAAACCTCTAGATATGTTTCCTCTATTACCAACCAAGCACATAAACCTCAGACAACATTCTGTAAAATAAAAAGCCATAACATCCCAGCAGAGGCCATAACTGTTGGCCACTCTGCCCAGCTGTGGAGAGATTTAGAGTTTTGAAGTAGCACAAAGACTCCAAGTCCCCGGATTATGCACGGATAGGATTCACCGCTGAAAACAAAGCTCTCCTTCGCCAGTACTGTCATTTCTGGAAGAAATGATTGTTTAGAGATAGAAAACTAGGAAATTCAAAATGAATAAATTTATTTGCACATGCAGGAAGTGACTGTTAATTAGGGCTTAAAGACTCTTTCCTTACTACATTTTTGGAATGTGGTTAAATATCAAATATCATCAAAATGTTTCTGCAGTGACTGTTTTTTCCTTATGGGCGTGTTTGCCAGTGCTTGAAAATTTTACTTCAGTGGCCTCGTTTTCAGTTTTTGCTCTCTAGCAGTCCATGTAGTACTAAATTTCTGGGCTTCCATTTTGGATGTAGCGTCCTAGTGATGACTGTGCATGTGGTACAGACTTGGTCAAAGCTTATCATTCTCATGGAAACTAAAATAGCTTATTTTGTAGAAGGAAAGAGTAGAGCCACACTAAAGACCAGACAACAGATGGGGGATATACAAGAACATTGGATAACAGGTGCCTAAACACAGACAGGAGGAATAAGATACAATGTCCCATGGAATAATACGTTGACTGTTTTTATGACAATTTATTACACATATATTTTATAAAGAACTAAGAAGTTTGAAGGTTCACATCACAAATATAAATGTTTAAGGATAAGAAAATACCAGTTATCCTATCTAATTATTGCACATTACTTATCTCTACCGAATTACCACACTGGTTTGCAATATTATGTATTATATGTTAATTAAAAATAAAGTACAATATTTTTTGTCTTTTTTGGGACAAGGTTTCATATGCAATGCAGGCTGACTTTGAACTCACTTTGTAGCCTAGGCTGACCTCAAACTAGCAATGATCCATCTGGCTCAGCCTCCTGAGTGCTGGAATTACAACTGTACAACACAACACCCAGCCTAAAGCACAATTTTTTGAAAATATACTTACTTTTTCTTGTCTTACATTTTTAGAAATCTAACTATGAATGTACACATGATACACATGATAGCAAATGCAATGTTTGATTTATCATAAAATTTTAATTTATTTTTTCATATGGCCCTTTACCCGGTTGTTTTTAGGGCTATAGAGTTTACAAAATTATGACATGTGGAACTAATTTGCTCTACGGAATGCTTTGGGATGGCTTTCCAGCTAAGAATAGTTTTTGTGTTTAAAAACATTGCGAGAAAAGTCTTTCATTGCACACAAAAATGGTACAAAATTCAAATTTAGTGTCAATAAATAAAGTTTTATTGAACACATCTCTGCTCATTTATTTAGGGACTGCCTGTATGTATCCTCTTTGTACTGTAATTAGAGTTGGTTAGTTATAACAGGGAATATATGACTCACAAAGTCTGAAATATTTACCTGCCCTTTCCAGCAAAGGTCTGCTGACCCCTGAAACAAAGGATTCCTTAATTTGTAACTGACTGTCAATCTCATTTTGCAGCATGTACTCTTTTTCTCCAGTTGTATTCCAGTTTGGGTGCCCTTTTACTCCACTGGCTTTTCCTCTTCTTGATAAGATTATATTTTTCTCCTTCAGTAAAATATACCTTATTGCCTGGGTTGGCTCACATTAGTTCTTTATTTTGTTGTTGAAAAGAGGAAAAAATATAATGTATGATTGAGGCAAGAGAGAGAGAGAAAGGGAAGGAAGGAGGAAAGAGGATATCAAATTTTCATTTGCTTTTGAGGGCCTAGGATTGTTATAGGATACTTCCATATTTAAACATTTTCAATCAGACTTGGGTTAGCTTGGCCTTTTTTGATGCTTTCTTCTTGAAAAAAGTAGACAGCAAAAACAAATGCACAAACAAACAAACAAACAAAATTCAGTGTTCCACTTTCCTCCTGTTTTATAATCTATGTGCAACAGCTTGTCAGTTGCTCAACGGTTGCTTCAAAGATGCCTGAATACTTTGAAGGATATTTAGAGAAGAAAACATCACTGTGACAGTAATTTAAGAGGCCTCTTAGGAAAAAAACAGTGATCCATTCATTTTTTTAGCTGTGATTTAAGATACAACATTCTCATCAATAAGGGACTACTTATTAACCTGTAATTTCTAGCAGATACTTTAATGTTATGGTTTATTGTTTTCCTGACTCTTCCTGACCAAAAGAATCTTAAAAGCTTTTTTTCTTTTTTTTCTGGGAACAACTTTTAAATCTATCTATAGCACAGTAAAACCAGGGAATGAGCAATGGGGCTTTACTCCAGAGCCTTTTCCTTAGGCGTTTCTTCTACTGGAACAGCTTTGGGTCTGCGAAAGCACTTCTGTAAGCATTTTGAATTTAAATGTGTGCAGTGTGCTAATTATACTCTATTTATAGAATGTTTCTTGTCTCACATATATTTGAGAAAAAAGGTAAATTCTTTGTTATATACACATACAACCACATATTACATTCCTAATGAATGTTAGATAGTGGATGAAGTTTTATAGTGCAATTAGCATCTATTGTTTCCCTTAAGTGTGATAATATTCCTGCACTTTGTAAATGTATCTTTCATTTTTATCAAAGAATTATGAGTATCCATTGTAATTAAACATTTGTGGTGTTTCTTTAAAGAATTGTAGCAAATAATTAAAATCTTATATAATTAAAATATTTGTGATGTGAAGGGTTAGTTATTAAAGTGAGTTATGACATGTGTTTTATTGTTCCTATTGTCTGTCTCCCTCCTTATAAGCCCCATAAGTAGATTTTTCAGCTTATTTTACATAGTATCACCATCTTCTAGAACCATGACCTTTTTGAAAGAACCATATTCAATTTTTATTGAATAAGGAAATAGGCATTTCTTGATCTTTAAGAATTAGAATAGTAAATGTGTTATATACTAGATAGTAAAAATATCCTGCAGAAATGAATCTAAATGATTTTGGAATTCAAAGTTAGTAAAAGGAAAATAAAATCTTAAGATTTCAACAGGAATCTGCAACTTCTTCAGTGATATTAGCCTTTGACTATAAAGATTGTGTTTACAAAGAAGTCAAGGAAAGGAGCGTATAGGTTATTATTAATTAGTCACAGTGGTTTACTTCCCTGTAAGTGAGAAGTCCTATTACCAGGAGATCTGAGTGAATGGACTCCTCTCCCTGCTAAAGCAGGTACATCTTCTACAGTCTCTGAAAACACACAACCACATCTCTATGCTCTGACTTTGTGCTTCACTACAAGGATGCTCCATTTAATTTAGCTAGCTTTTAAATAAAGGAACACGTCTACCAGAGGACTTGGGTCTGGGTAAGTAAGCTCCTTGGGATTTCTACAAATATACAAATCAGCATTGTGTTACACTGTATGAGCTTGATGATTAATGTTGATTGTGAGCTTGCTTGACTTGAGAGATGCCAGGGGATTAGCAAAACACACTGCACGTGTGTTTTGGGGAAGGTCATGGAGTCATGACCTGCAGCCTATTTCTGTCTGGTTCTAAGTCCCTTCCTCTCATGCTCTTCTCCTGTGCTCTGTGTCCAGCTAAAATGAAGTGAGCAACTTTGTTTTACTAACTCTTCCACCATGACGCTTCTTCCTTGAGCCAGCCAACCATGGACTGATCCTCTGAAACTATAAGCCAAAAAAATACTCTCCTGCTTTTAACTGTGGATGGCAGGTATTTTGTCCCACCAGCAGGCAAGCTGACTAATAGGACTTTGATCAGTTCTTGAAAAGTGGGTACTCTGATCATGTACTCTTCGATTGTTGTCACTTTGTGGAGCTCTGGTATCCTGCCTTAGACACTCAATAGCTACTTTGTAATCTCCTCATGACTAACTCTTAATTTGCTATATTAGTGTTCTTTTTGGAAGGCAATACCATATTGGTCTGGGAAGATTAAAAATAAGTCAATAAAATAAAACCAAATAACATTAATACTAAAGAAATTAAGTAGCTTAAACATTTCAAATTTATCTCTCATTAAGCAAAGTCTGTTGAAGATTCGTGAAGCTCTACAGGTAACCCATGTTCATGGGCTAACTTAGTGGTCAGCCTGAGAGGTTGCACTCTCTGCAAGATGCACGGAGTGGAACTGCTGACCAAGCAAGAAGAGGGAAAGAGATGTGCTCAACTTTTAAAATACTTCCATTAAAGGCAAGACCAGTGCTCTGGCCTGGGACTCACAGTGTTTTTCTCTCCTGAGATGACAGCAGAGCATGAATGCTTTGAGGAGAGCTTCTTCATGCTGTAGGATTGCCAGCATAGCATTAGGCCAAAGGTTAGGTAAACTCAACCACGAGATTCTAAAGGCTGGAGCCTTTAACTTTAGGATTTTAGGAAAACTTCTGTCTCCTAAAACTGTGTACAAGGATCTCTACGTCTTCTATTATATATCTCGTCATTGAACATCAAAACCTTTTATTTGATAAAGAAAAATACTATAATTAGATTTCTTTTTGCAAGGTTTTGAAGAGAAACAAGTGCATATCATTCAAGATATAAGAAAGTTCAATTATTTTTATAAGAATAATTTTCCAGTGATCGCTGAGTAGTCCTACATTGTTTCACTACAGAGAAAACTATTTTTTCCAATACTCCCAGGTGAGAATACACTAGATAACTAAAATAAACCAAGAGTTTTTAAAAATAAATGAAAAAATGTTTTTTAGTATAAGGGATTATTCCTTTTGCAGTGTTCCCTGTAAATATATAAAAGGTCAAAGTGTAGGCTAGGTAAAGATTCTCATTTCATTGTTGTATACATTTGTCTACCTTAATGCTCAGTAGATAAAATACTAAATATTTTGGTTTTCTCACATAGTTTTGTTACTTCACATATAAATATGTGACATATTATAGTAATACACCATTAATTGAATGAGTCCATTATTCCAGGAGAAAATTCTTTGTCTTGAATTTAGCTTATTGATATGATGTAGCATTTTAACTTATTTAACAATAAAAGACTTTTCAACAATAATAAAAAAATCATTACAAAACTGCATACTTTTGTTCATGTACCAGAACAGTAATAAGAAAGTTACATTATCTCATTAATCCTGAGATATTCTCACTATGTCAGGTTTTTTTTTTTTTTTTTTTTGGTGCTGGGGATTGAATTTACAACCTTGCGTTTGCCAAGCAGACACTTATGCCGCTGAGCTAAACCCACTATGTGGGTTTTAAAGACTGAAATGAGTAATAACTGGATCAAGACCTGGAAAAGAGGCAACCAAGCCTTTGAGAATAAGTAACACACTGTATTGTGTTGCTTTGATCACAAGAATAAAACTGTCTTGTTTAGATGAAGTATTATTGCAAAGCACTTATTATTAAATATTCAAATAATTAGAATTTCCATATATGTATTTATAAATGTAATAATTCTCCAATTTCAGTTATCTATTAATTATAGACTAGTTTTAGATCCTAGTTTTGGATGGAAAAGATACAAAAATCATACAAAGATTTGCTAAGTTCCCAATACCCATTTACTCCATATGACCCCTTGGTTACAACTGATGACTAGAAATATATTCTATCATTTATTTACATTTACTTGTTTTAATTGTTGTTTAGGATCTCATCTAGAGTACCACACATGTTAATCATCATATCTCACTTGACTCCTCTTGACTCTGACAGTTTCTCAGATGTTTCTTGATTTTGGCTAATTATCACTTTTTATAATGTCATTATTTGGTCTTTTCATTTTTCTGTATTTCTTTCCTTATTTTGTGCTTCTAATGTACTAGAGGAGATTAGAATTATGTAAATATCTAAGTTAAATAAGAAGCAAATAGAATATCTAGCAATTTAAATATTGCAAATATCTTGGTTTATTTTGAGAGGTTTGGAATATAAAAGTTCTTTCCCCAGTCTTTCAGAAGAGTCTATTAAAGTTCATAGTCAATTTCTCAGTGTTATAAAAGGAAAATAGCAGAACTGCAAAAGAGCAAAGATTATTTTGCTCCAAAGCCCACACATTGTTCATTTCCCAAAATTTATTCTAAAAAAGCTCTAAAGAGTAAAGAATCAAACTTGAACATGAAAATTATAAAACAACTGTATTTAATGATTCTCACTTTCATCTAAAAAGTGATGGATGGCAAAATTTACCAGAATTTTATCTTTGAAAATAAAGACATCTGAAATTTATTTTTTCTACTTGTGGAGAAAATGACTTTCTTAAGTGGAGAGAACAAGTAATAGTATTAGTTTCAAAATGCAACTGATATTTCTGTGAACTTATTATTGATAAAGCAAGCCCTTTAGGATACACAGGTTACTGCAAATGACTCACTGTTGAAAAGTCCATCTTGTAAAATGTTATAAAGACTTAAAACAGGAACTTCCTACTTTTTCAGTCAGATTCGTGTGACTTTAGTGCTACCGTCATTCCCAGTAGAATTTGAGCATGTTCCAATGACTTTTTTCTCTATCTGCTCTCGTCTATATCTGTATTTTTATTACCTTCTCATATTCTATCATGCTAGAGATAATTTTAAATTAAATAAAACTATGTTTCTGAAGAAAAATAGGCCTTCTGAGGTTGCATTTGTTTAAATGTGAAATAGTCTTGCTTTTGGCAATTCATATTTGACTTATTAAGTACATCGATGATAACCTTGAGAAGTGTTTGTCTGAAACAAATTTTACAATAATATTTACTTTTATGAAGCTGTTAACACGCCATGAAATATCATAAAGGAAGCATTGTTCCCTAAATAAAAGACCTACATATGACCAAAGGCTATGGTTTTCTGAGTATCTATTTTAATTCCTAAACAAAAATTTTTAAATATAATGAATATCAGCACACCTTTCTTTTTTAAAAAAATAAATGTGGTAAAAAAATACTATATACATAGCCAAATGTGCTATTTAAAATATGCAAGTAGATGTAGCGAAATCTTATATTTCTGTAACCACAGCTGTCAGCATTCATGGTAAAATCCATCATCTAAAATTATATTTTTGCCCATTTGCCCTTCCCCGATCCCTCTCCTCCTCTTTGCTTTCCATAACTATAACTTTAAATTCTTTCAGAATCCCATATAAATGAAATCATACAACATGTGGCACTATGGATCTTTATTTTACTTCTCAAAATGTTTTTGAGGTTTACCCATGTACGTTTTCATAGTTCTTTTTTTAATTGCTGAACCATATTTCTTTGTTTGAGTTTGCTTATCCATTCACAAATAAATAGATATTTTGTTTAGTTCCAGTTTGAGATTATCATGATTAAAACTGCTATTAACACTCAATTGTAGTTTTTATGGCCATATCTTTTATACCTATTGAGAAAAGTTTAGGGGTAGAAGACTGAAATAATAATAAATCAATACTTACTTTGATGAGAACAATTGTCAAATTGTTTTCCAAAAGGTATATAGAATTTTCTCTTCCATTATCAGCAGTGTGTTGGAGATTTTCTACAGCCTTCTCTAATGGTTAAGGTTATGTGTCCACCTGACTGGAATAAGGAATGCCCACATGGCTGGTCTATTTCTGGACACTTGTGTAGATGTTTCTGGAACACAGCAGCACTTGAGTTGGTAGACTGGGTAAAGAAGACTGCCCTCTCCACTGTGGATTCTTGTCATTCAACTTATTGAGAGCCTGAGTAAGAAAAACAGTAGAGGAGGGGAGATTTTGCTTGAGCTGTACTATCCATCTTCTCATCCATCTTCTCTCATCTTCCAGCTGTACTTATCCGTCCAAGAGCTGTACTCTTGGACATTGGTGTTCCTGGTACTTGAGCCTTGGAACTCAGACTGGAATTGTGCTATTGGCCTCCCTGGTTTGTGCTTGGAATGGAGTTGAATTATTGGCTTAGCTGGGTCTCAGCTTGACAGATAGAAGACACATTTGGGGATTATTTTTTAACCTCCATAATCTTGTGATCTAATCATTCACAGTAAAACTGTATTTACATATTTATATAGTCCCTTTTGTTTGCATTTATCTGGACTAATGCTTTCCCTAGGAGTTAGTAATATCATTGTATTTAACTTTAATATTATTTATTATATTAATATTTTATGATAATACAGTTGTGTCACATCTCAATTTTAACTTACATTCGCTACTGGGTAATGATGTGAAATATCTTTTTATGTGGTCGCATGTTACTTACATATCTTTAGTAAACTATCTCTTCAACTTTGTATTTTTAACATGAAATTGATTGTCTTGTTAATATTGCAATATAAGAATTTTTTATTGTTCTTTATTAGATGCATACTGTGCAGTCATTTTCTCCCAGTCTTTGATTTGCTTTTCTGTATTGTCTGCAGTGTACTTGAAAAGCACATACACAAAAGTCATGAAATCAGGTCAGTCAGTTGTATCTCTCTTATGGTTTATATTTTTGTATCTTAAAAAATTTTTAACCTGTTATGCCATCCACTAGCTTTTCAGTGTAATGCATGACTTTCTTCTCTCTTTCCTGATAAGACTAATTTGGATCAACTTTTTTTCTTAGTTAGTCTGGCTGGTTATTTCTCAATTTTATTGCCATTTTCTGAGAGCCAACTTTTTCTTTTAATTACTTTTCTCTGTTGCTTCCCTGCTACTTTATATATTCTTATCATTGTGGCTTGTTTTCTTCTGCTTGCTTTGTGTCTGGTTTTCCCCAGGCTTTTTAGTTTCTTAAATTGAAGATCCCACCATTGATTTGACGTCTTTCTTCTTTTCTAATATAAATGCTTACTACCAATAATTTCCCTTTACTCTTACCATGAGTAATAAATTTTGATCATCATATTATTCAATATTTTAAAAAATCTTTATTGTGATATGCTTTTTGATTTATGATATATTCAAGAGTATATTTCAAAACTTATAAGCATACAAGTCTCTTCCTCTCATTTCTATTTTGATTATGGCTAGATAATGTCATATATGTGATTAAAATGACTTTACACTTATTTAAATTTGTTTTACGGACCAAAATATAGCATATCTCAGTGAACATTCTGTGCCAACTTCAAAACCATGGGTACTTTTTATTGCTGTTTGAAAGAGTCCCATGTCAATTAGATCAAATGAAGAGTATTTTTGAATAATTTACATCTTCAGTGACTTTCCAAGATTTGTATCACTTTTACTTATACTGGTTAAGGATTCTTAAAATTTTCAATGTAATTTCAAGTTCTTTTCTATTTTTCTTTCAGTTTTTTATATATTTAAAATGTTTTATTAAACACAAACACTTAAGTTTTTATGTCTATTTTATGATTGATTAATTTAGGATTATAGATTGATTAATTTATGATTATAGATTTTACTCAGGCAGTATTCCCTATTCTGAAGCTTTCTTTTGATTAATTTATTTTTTTAAGTTCTAAATTTTTTGCAGTGCTGGAATTAAAGCTAAAGTCTCACACATAACAGCAAAACAATCTTTCTGGGAGCAATACCCCCAGCCTTCTGAAGCTTCTTAAAGTAATATTTTGCATAGTATTTAATTCTCATTTCTCTTAATTTTAACTTATTTATATATTTACCATTAATGTTTATGCAGACAATGTATAGTTGAATCTTCTTTCCTTAATCTGACAATTTCTAAAAGTTAATTGCAATTTTTAGAGGATTTTACTGTTATTGCTGAGATACTTATAAATCTATCTTAATAACTGTTTCATTTGTTCTTTGTTCATCTTTCTCCTTTCTTTTGTTTTTGTGCATCAACAACTTTTGGAATTTTGCCTCCACTACTGGTTTAATAGTATACAGCTCTCTGTTTTATATTGTAATACACATCTTTCACTTACTGCTATTATTTTAACTTATATTTTCAAATAACATTATTTCACTTCTAATTTTACTCTGCTTTACCAGATACTATTATATCTACAGTAAAACCTTGGTTTGTGGGCATAATTGGTTCTGAAAACATACTTTATAGCAATTCAGAGCACTTATACATGAAAGCACTTAAGAAATACTGGAAATTCAAGGGATTCATTCCATAACCCAAAAATAGTCATAGAAATATAATTTCAATACTGTAATATAGTACAAAATAATAAAGAAAATAAAAATACGGAGAAAATAAAAAAATATAAAAATAAACAAATTAATCTGCACTTACCTTAGAAAACCTCCCTTACTGGAGTGAGGGAGAACAGAGAGAAGAGATAGCATATAGAATGACCTCTGCTATTGCTAATAAAATCACTTCTATCTATTGGCTCAATGGATTCTTTTCCTTTTTGTGCAACTTTAACAAGAAGTCTATCCAATGGGACTTGCTTTTGCCTTTTTTTGAGGATTTCATGGGAATGTGGTATCCCATTGTTGTTAAACAGAATCACTGTTTATACCAACCTTATCTGGGTGGTGATTTTCTACAAAATTTTGTATTGTTTCCCACGTGTTACACATCTCCCTGAAATCATATGAAGATTTTTTTCTCTTCCAGTGCCTTTTTCTCCTTTTGCTCTACAGACAAGATTTCCTCCATAATCTCCAACTGTTGGGAAACTATCTCCCGGGATCCCTGAGCAGGACAGAGAGGAAAGAGGCACTGGCCCACTGGTGATGACGTACATTCAGCATCACATACTGCTTGTATTACAAGACACTGTTCATTTGTGAAGCTAAATTGTATTAGAGATGTTTGCTTGGCTTGGAAAACAAGTTACTAGCTATCCAAAGATTTCCTGTATTTGTTCTGCATGTGATATAAACACTACAGCATATTATTTCATTCTAAATAACTAATAACCTGGGACTCCTCTGTCCCTTGGGACAAACTGGAATCACATCATATTAAAAATATTTTACATACCTAAAGATACCACCAATGGAGTGAAGAGACAACTGATGGAATGGGAAAAAATTTTTATCAGCTATTCTTCAGACCAAGGAGTAATATTTAAAATATATAAAGAGCTCCAAAAAACCAGACTGAATCAAAAAGGGGTGTCTGAAATGAATAGACTCTTCTCAGAAGAAGAAATACAACTGATTAAGAAATAATGTGAAAAAATGTTCACTGATCATTCAAGAAATACAATTTATAGCAACACTGTGATTCAATCTCACTGTAGAAAGAGTGAGAATTATCAAGAAATCAGCCAGTAACAAATACTGGTGAGACTGTAGGAAAAAAGGAACCCTTCTACATTGTTGGTGGGAGTGTAAATTGGTACAACCACTATGGAAATCAGTAGTGAGATTCCTCAACACACTAAAACTGGAGGTTCAATTTGAGCCAGGTTTTCCACTTCTTGGCATCTTCCTGAAAGAATTAAAAACATCCTACCACAACAATGTATGCAAACCCATGTTTATATCTGCACAAATTATAGTAGCTAAATCTTGGAAACAGCCCAGATGCCCATCAATGGATGAATGGATAAAGAAAATGTATTTTTTATATACAATGGAGTACTATACTAACATAAAAAGGATACACTTGAGACTTTTTTTGATAAATGCATGTACCTTGAAAACATAATTTTAAGTAAAATAAGTTGGCCATGCATATTTAAATGTCACATTATTTCTCTTGTGTAAAAAATCCAAAGGACAAATGAGGACCAAAATAAATGATAGCTATTCAGAAATAGGAAGAAAACATTCAAAAGGGAAGGGGAACAAGAAAGGAGGAGAAGAAAGCAAGGAAAGGAATATGAATAAAATAATAAAAAAGAATGGAAGGAAAACAAAAAATGTGTAAAGACAGTCATTCAATTTAAGAGACAAGAAGTCACAGTGCAAATAATCTCATATTTATAAATCCTTAATTATTATATAGCATTTTCAAATTCCATAAAAAATCAAGGTTGGCTTCCCAAATAATCAGATACATGCTACAAATATCTGGTTACCTCTTCATTTGAAATATACTACGACAATCTGATAATGGAGGCATCTGTGTATGTATGTGTACACATGTGTACATTGTTTGTACACATGTACCTTCTCTCGTCATCATGTTATATATCTGATAATACAAAACAGAATCACTGGAAGGAACTCATTTTCTGAGACTGCTCTATGCAGCTTAATGTCTGTTTTAATTTTAACTAAATATTTGTTCAAACAGTTGAAATAGCTGTAAGAAGCTAAGCTGTGAAAAGGGCATTAGGATGCTATGCGATCTAACTTTAATGAAAATAGAACACAAGGTTCAGTGAACACAGGGAGGTGTGGAATGTGTGGCTGGACACTGGCTTTCCAATGTCAGTCTGCCACCTCCTAAAACAACCTTTCTCCTGACAAAGCTTACCAGAAAGGTGAGCTGACCTTAAATCCCCCTTGTCAGGAGGAAGATGGGTTGCCAGTAGCATCCTTCTTAATTTTAAATAGAGTCCACTGATAGACTCCGATGGGCTCTTAGGCATGTTTCAGACTGTTGAAAAGAGTCAGCCAGAATTTGCCTAATTGTTCTTGCCAGCTGCCTGTGGGATTTCAGACAGAAACAGTGTGTGGCTAAGGAATATCACGGTCTCTAACAAGGCTGGCAGCTTAGTGACCCTGCTGACAAATGACCTTTCAGCTCTGTTTCATAATACCGAGAGGAAGCTGTTATTCAGTTTAAAAAGTTGAAATCATTAGGAGTGTGAAAGTTCATGAAAATCTCTAATAAGCTTTTGGATTTTCAACAAAATAAATTATCACTTAGCTATCACTTGCTCACATACACCATCTTTACTACTTTAGTGGTAATTTTCCTAAAACCATAATACATGAGGCAACGCCTAATTCCCTGCAGTGTTTCCCTTAAGATCTGTTTATATAAAATAACTTATCACCTCGTAGCTGTAACATGAGAGTACCAGAAATAAGTGAATTTATCCTTTTAAATGCAGAGATAATTCAAAGTGATTGAAAGTTACTCCCCACAAAAACGCAGTACACTTAATTCACTTAATAATGAAAAGATTTCTAGAACACAAATCTCAGTCAAACATACAATCACATTTCTGATTTACAGATGTGAAATAGTGTCACACACCCAAATATAAACACATGAATCAATATTTTATTAATGCATTCTAGTTGCAGCAAAAGCCACACCAAGTTTCTGAAATCATAATTACAGGTTATTCTCATAACAAATAGGATTTACTAAGTAATTGCCTAACAAGAGTGCAAACTCACTTAATGTTATAATAGATTTCTCAAGATTAAGTGAAAATACTTCGTTGTTTTCTAATGGCTCCTCCTAAGATTGTATATTCTTTTATTTTGTGATTTAAAAGTAATGTTTTTGTTATGTTATTATTAATATCATTAATTTATATAACATCTTTTCTTTTTCACTAATATATTCTGAGTGTGAATGATACTTTTTAAAACTGAATTCTCTTTAACTATTTCCCTGACAAAAGCCAATTTTTAAAAGCCATTTGTTTTTTACTTTTTTCTTTTTTCTAATACTGTGCTTTGCTTTCTGAAAAAAAAAAAAAAAAGAAGGGTTAGGTTTGGTAGACAGGAAGAAAAGTAATGCCCAATAGCATAGTGAAGAGTAAAATAAGAAAGGAAGAAGAAAGACCATCAACTTCCTCTTTTATGAGTAAACAGATTTAGTGATTTGCATATAAAATACTAATGCTATTTAAAAACATCAAAATTTAAAGGACTGGCATATATGTGGAATTGTGGTTCTTTTATATAAATATAATGAGGGTATTGTGTTACTTCTATTGCATGTATTAATGATAAATATTAGTCCATATATACAATTTATCATGAAATGCTGCCATTCTTGAACTGGAAAAGATTTTACACATGTATGTGTAATTATATGGGCATATATTTGTTCACATAGATGTTTACACACACATATACATATTTTCACATACACACACAAAATATAAAATATACAAACCTCACTACTGGTTCAGTTAACCATTTGTCATAAAATAAAGCAAGTATTTTTCATTTTAGGTACTGGAGATTGAAGCTATGTGCTCAGACATACTAGACAAGCTCTATAACTTCTGGCAGTTAAAAAAATTATTTTGAGGCAGTGTTTCTAAATCACCGCAGTATGGCCTCAAACTTGTAATCCTTCTACATCAGTCTTACAAGTAACTGAGATTACAGGCCACCCTGCCTGATTAAGAAACCTGAACTTTAGTGCGAAGCATTATAGATACTAGGGTTGTGGTTTGGGGTTGATCTCAGTTTAGTATTCTATGATGATTCTGAAATGCTAAGTATTCATTCTGAGTTTCTCTTCTTTTATCTGAATAAAATAGTGCCTAGTAATTGATGACCCCATTCTCTATCACCTGTCTTATTTCCCAAACTCATGTCAATTTAGAAAAAAATTATATTAATAAAACAAGATTTTTTGGGGCAACAGAGTCTTGCAAATGTCTTGCAAGATCACTGTTTTATTTCCTATGTTGTATGATACCATTTACATTCAAATCAGTTCTGTAGCTATTAGTTGAGAGCATAAAGGATGCTCAAAACGGTGTGATGTTTAATAATCTCAGTATATTTAATAAGGCTTTCAAATAGCAACTTTTATCTTTTTAAAAAAATTCTCTAGTTGGATTTTTCCTCCTACTTGATTCAAAAGTCACTTTTCCAAGTTTAACTGTAGAAACATAACACATATCCAAACAGAAAAATGAAATTTGACAGATGAAACACAGTTTGTTCAGTTAAAGTTCTGATTAGTAATTTTGACTATATGTCTCATGTATAATATAGCACATACTCATATTAAAAATTTCTTGTTTACCCAAAATTCATGTTCACTAGGTCATCGTGGTTATTAAAAATTTTTGTTTCCTGATTCTAGTACTTCTACAAAGCTGATCTCTGATATCATTGGCAGAAAAACATGGGTCCTTGCTATAGATTTTAATCTATAGGACAAAATAAATGAAGAGTGATATTGCCGCTAAAATGTTTAGACATCTTTATCATTTCACTATTTCAGAGGCTGGTTGATTTCACTGAAAACGGTTGGAGTCCTCAGTAAGTGGGTTATTAAATTCCAATTAGGGGAAAAGCATGTGGGCAACAGTGAAGTTTAAAATATAAAAATCTAAACTAGGAGTCAAGTTCAAAGGCTTGTTTTTTTTCTTTTTCTATTTGTCTTCATTTCACTCTACTTGGATTTACATGAAGATATTTCTAAGGCTGGAGGTCGTCAGATGAATGGGAGCAGGGTCACTTTATTAGAGTGACAGGTGCCTTTAGCAGCTGTAGAAAATAGACTGCAGCTGTGAGGCACAAGTTCTGGAGGACCAGGGCGAGGGCTTGGCCCTGAAACCCAGACGCCTTGTGGATAGATCCCACTGGCTTTCCGGTCCTGAGACAGCTCTGGAGTGAGGTGGTGCAGAAGAAGTTTTCATGGTTTAATATTCTGGGCCTAGGAAAGATGAATTCTTGATGAACTGTGGATCTTTTGACTTTCTAGTGAATGATGATACATAGGTACAGTGACTGCTGGTCAGATTTACTGGCGAGGACAAGTCTGAGGAAAAGACCATTTCAGTGGCAGCTGTTAAACTTCAGCCTGGAAATTTACAGTTTCAGCACATGTAGTATTCCTAGTATTCTACAGGACAGTAAGAGTCATGAAGTGAGACCCAGGGCTGGGATCCGTCTCTGTGATGGCTTAGAGTTAAAACTGAAAAGGCTCCTGGTAATATCATCCTTCCTGGGCGGTGCTTTAAACATGTGGCCAGCCACTGTTTCCACTTCCAGTTTTCTTCCAGGAAGAATGGAGAAGAGGCGAGTCCCTCTGAAGAGGGTAGATTGCTCTCTTCCCCCTATATATTTTCGAGTCAAGTCTGTGAGGTACATTGGTTCTGAGAAATAAAACACATTATGAATCGATGTAACCCTCGAATTACAAAAATACCTATGCAAAGCATAGTAATATCATCTTTGAAACGCAGATGCCAACTGCTTCACGTTGCCTTTTAGATAATATACAGTGTATGAAGGCCAACTACTCATTTGCAAATTATATTGAAAGAGAATGCTCTTTGTTTAATTCTGCCTTTTAAAAGTAGAAATAGTTTTATTTGAAAACACGTATAGTTATATTGAATATGTAAAGTATATTTAAATATTTATATGGTTCTAATTTATAAAACTATAATGTTATAATTACCAAGGAGAAAAAATGTAACTTTTAACATAAAAGTGACAATACAGTGAGAACATTATTATGCTAAGACAAAAATCCAGCCATTAATGAGTGTGTGCTAACATACATTTATTAGAACAACTGAGCAAATTTTCATATTTCGAATCATCTTAAACACCTTCCTTCATTATTTTTGCCATTATCTTTGCCCTTATAGGAATCATGCTTTGTCCTGACCTATCATGTTACATCATAATAATTTAAATTCTTGGCTCTAGAATATAATGCTAAAAAATAATGCCTCATTCCATTTATAGAACGGAGCCAATCACATCTTATCACACTTTTTATGCCAGGCAAGTTTGTCATTGTCACTCATATAGATCCAAGAGGAATTCGTAGTGCTTTATAGGTATGCAGTAAAATTAAAGCAGCTCAGCAAGTTCTTAGAGAGCTGGATATATATATATTTTTATTGAAAAACAGTGCCTATCTTTTTATAAATAGAATGCGAGTAAAAAATAGGACAAGAAGGAACCATAATTGGTCAGTTAAATGTTGTTGCAAATTCTTTTACCATTGAAAACTGAGGGCTAGTTTTCCTCATGTTGACTTTGAGGTGGATGAAGTGATGTCTTCCTGTTACAGGCAGCTGAGTTAGTTAGAAATATTATAGGCAGTGAGACAGGGCTGGGTCCTCAAAGGAGCCAGTGCAGAAGCCCAGATACCTAGCACCTGTGGGGGAGAAAGACACCTCCTGCTGTGGGCCAGGCCTCAAGACAAAAAGAAAAGATCAAGCAAATGCATCCATATCCTAAGGGCTGATATTATAAATAGTTCCCTATCTCCCTGATGAAGTCAGGAGTCACTATCCCAACTCCCTAGGGAAGAATCATTGCTCCCTAAGAATGCCTGCTTTCTACCTGGTGACTCACTTCCCCATTTGTCCCCGATTTAATCAATTTTACCTGAGCAATTAACCTTATTGATTGACCATAGTTCTGTCCCATCTCATGCCCACCTTTGCATTTCCCAGGTTTCCTCCATCTTGGACCCTTCTCAACTTATGGTTTTACTCTATAAAAGTCCCTGGACAGACAGAGTCTTTGGAAACCCACTAGAGACCCCTTCTGTCTCTCTCAGACAGCTTTCTTTCTCTCAATAAACATTTCTGCTCTTAACCTCCATTGTTCCTAAAATTCATTCTTCAATTTTAGAGAACATGAACTTGTACTAGACATATAGTAGGTTGTGAGTTTCATGCCCCCATATTGTTTGGTGAATACAATGTGGGAGAAATAATGTTCTCAAACTTTTATGACTGTGTCAGACATCTCCAGAGCTCCACTTTGGGCTTAGAAGTTTTTTTTTTTTTTTTTTTTTTTTGGAAGTCTGGGGCTGCATATAAGAAATTCAAGGACTTAAAATCACTTTGCTCAAGAGGTTATGTACATATCTTCAGTTGACATTCCTGACTGAGCTTAATTTTCCAGGCATTTCTATCAAGACGTCTGACATGACAGTATACATACCTTTGAAAGTGCTGCCCGGGCCTACCTCAGGTGAATGTTACCAAACAATACTTATAAGTCCCATACACCCATCTCATTAATGAAGATAGATACAAACTTCCTCAACAGGATACTAGCAAAAAGAATGCCACAAATCATTCAAAAGATTATACATCATGACCAAATAGGCTTCCAGAATGCAAGGATGGTTCAACATACACAAATTAATAAAGGTGATTCATCACACAATCAAGAATGAGGAAAAAAATCACATGATCTTTTTTTTAATTTAAAGAGGAAAAACAAAACAAAACAAAACATAATAAAGGGTAGCAACAATACAGAATTCCAAGGAAAAAAGGAAAAGAACAACAACAAAAAAACCTAAATTATTACTTGACAAATTACATACTGACTTCTTGGAAATAGTTGTTCAAATTACAAAGTTAAAACATGTAAAGTAGACATTCAAACAGTGAGACTTTTAACAGTTCTGCTCCACGATCTGACAAAAACAGCATTATGGTCATCCATCTTACCCACTCAAATATATATGCAATTATATCAAAAGGGTAAAATGAAACACAACAAAACAGAACAAAGCAGATCACAAGAAAGCAATGTAAGAGACACAAATTTCAAAACCAGACAATTGGAGATATTCACTCTCTATGGTATTGAACCTTGTTTTCTTCCAAATATTTGTCCATATTGTCACATTCAGGGAATTCACATGAAACAACATAGTATGGAATTGATCTGAGCAGGACGAGGAGGGCATTTCAGGTCTTCAAGACCAGACATTAGGGAAACCAAGAATGGCTGTCATAGTATCTCTCATTCTCCTCAAAACAGCTGTCCATACCTTCATATGTGTTGAACTTAAACAAGACAAAGCAAGCTAAGATCACTTTGAACAAAAAGTGATAGTTTTGCTGGATTTCACATCATGACATTATGGAATCAGCACTGGGTATTGTAGTGTCTCTTTTTCTTCAAAGTAGTTGTTCATTTCAACATGTGTTATATAGTTGGTTCTCATAACTGTTTATAAGCTCTACACATGCATGAGTTGATCATGTTAACAAATAAAAAGCATTTCACGAAATTCAGCATCTGTTGATGACATAAATTCTGAGGAAAACAAAAGGTATGGAAAGACCTTATCTCAATCTGATAAATGCCATGCATGACAAACTTATTGCTTACTGTTATATTAACTGGAAAAAAAACTGAAAACTTTTCCTCCAAAATCAGGAACAAGGTAAGGGAATCCTCTGTCACCACTCCTGTTCAATGTAGTACTTTAAGCTTTAGCTAGAATAGTTAGGCAAGAGAAAGAAAAGAAGATACGTACATACAGAAAAGGAAACGTCAAAGTACCCTTTGCAGAGGACAAGCTGGGCCATGCTCCTTAAATACAGAGCAGTCACATCTACTTTGGCTAAACGTGGCCCAGAGAGCAGCCTTTGTTTCCCTGCCTCAATGTCTCCCTAAATGGTTGAGCCCAACAGGATGCAGAGCCACAAAGCTCCAAGGATGTCAACTGGGTTTGAGCCTTGATATAAGAGGCTCCCAGGCCCTCTTCATGAATGGGCATCGGAGATGGACACACATTTCTCAAATGCAGATATATAAATGGCAAATAAATACATGAAGAAATGTTCACCATCACTGGTCATTTGAGAAATGCAAAGTAAAACAGCATTGAGATTTCATCTCACCCCAGAAAGAATGGCTGCTGTCAAGAAATCAACTGATAACAAATGTTGGCGAGGCTTCAGGGAAAAAAGAACACTACTCCACTGTTGCTGGGAGTATAGACTGGTGCAACCACTGTGGATATCAGTATGGAGATTCCTCAACAAACTCGGATTGCAAGTTCTATTCAATCCAGCTATTCTCCTCCTGGGTATTTTCCCAGAAAAACGAAAAGGTCATGTCATAGTGATATATGTGCACCGATGTTCATAGCAGCACAATTTGTAATAGCTAAGTCTTGGAAACAACCAAAATACACATCAACTGCAGAGTAGATGAAAAAGATGTGTTATTTTTATACAATAGAATATTACATAGCTATAAAAAGAATGATCTTGAGGCTTTTATACATAAATGGAGGTAACTTGAGACTATCCTCATAAGTGAAATAAATAAGACTTACATTAGTAAATATCACGTTGCCTCTCTAGTGTAAAAAATAATAAAAACTGAAGGAGTAATAAGATCCAAAATGTATAAGAGATATTATAAAAATGAAAGGGAAGGAAAGTGCTCTAAAGGATATAACTGTACTTACAAGTGTGCAAGATAGATAACCATACTACTAAGTTTCCATTAGATCATTGAACAGAATGGTTTTCACTGTCATTGTTTGAGTGTCCACTTTTTGTGCTTTGATTTTGTGATTTGAACAACTATTCCTAAGATGACAATATGTAATTTATCAACTAGCGATTTCTTAGTGTTAATATTTTTTTTGAAATTCTGTATTATTTCTACCCTTTTTTCTGTTTTGCTTATTTTGTTTAAATAAAAAAATAAGAGGCTCCCAGGGCAGAAAAGTTTTACACATCAACACTGAAGCAGCGCTGCCTAAGCACTAAACACTACCTCAGCTGTGCCATGAGACTGGTCTTTCTGCACATCCTTATCTCTGCATATTGCAGAGGTGTTTTCTGGCCTAGCTAGCCCAGCTCATGGCACTCACGTAATTCTATAATTCTCACCTTTCTCAGAGTCACCCATCCTCCAGTCGTTCCTTTCTTCATATATTAGATAAATCTTGGTGAGGTCTTGGGGTCAAGGCTTTGGTTCCATAAACCTTGATCTGGGCAACACTCAGGACCCGCTGGTTGCCCATAACTATAAATACATCTTAGTGTCTTTAACCTCGCCATGGGTGGTAAATTAAAATTAACTCACTAAAATTCCAGTAACTTTCCCATGGGATTACAAATACAAACTTCCTGGAGTATGACAGGGATAAAACAAGGACTTCTAGATCCTTCTTCACAGATGACATGATTACTTACATAAAAGACCTAAAGATTCCACCAAAACCTCCTTGAATTAGGAAACAAAATTCAGCAAGGTGGAAGGGTAGAAAATCACACAAAAAACAATGTCCCCAGACATCGATAACATACCCAGTATGAAAGAAATCAGTCAACACAGCTTCAAGAAAAAAATAAATACTGATATCACCCTAACAAAAAAAGTGAAAGACTTCTATATACAAGCTGGAATACAAAAGCATTCGGCCAATGTCGTCCTCAAGTTTCTGACCCGTAACACTCATATAATAAAATATCTGCTCTACTAAGTTGTGCAATATTGTATTATGCAGTAGTAAGTATCTAGAAAGGGCTACCAGAAAGCACAGTTGGTTCTTGAACCAAGTACATCTCTTCAAGTCTGTTATGCAGGACTTATTCCCAATCATTCAAAATTTTATATATCAGGATTTATTCACTGGAATACAGATAAAAGGTAGGAGAAGACATGGTGTGTCAGTTGCTTCTGTAAAATCATGTTACTCTTTGATATTCGATTTAAACTCTGTCCTTTCATTCCCTTACCAGCTTAGAAATCTGAATCACAATCCTGTTCTTTAGGTTAGGGTCTGGTCCTATTTAGCTCCTGTGGCTGTCACAGAACTCCTGGTGAAACTATGTAATGTTTCTCTGTCATTCTTTCTGATGAGTATGTAGTAAAGCCAGAAAACTACTTAAAACGTTGAGACAGACAGGGAGCTGCTCAACTTTCACTGTTGAACAGAAAAAGATCAACGTAGTAAATCTGAGACTGGCATCTTTAGAAAGGCCTTTCGGCATGCTTGGCTTCTGGCTGATGTTTGGGAGCTTAATATTTTGCAAGGATCCTTTTACTCTTCCCTAACTGACGGAGTTCACAATGCCTGAACTATTTTTGAAATTTCAACCATATTGGCATTTTAAGATGACCCCGTTCATGACCGAGAGTAATTCATGACCCAGAGACTAACAATCTTACTACGTGACCTGGCCGAAGTGTGGCTCTGATTGGAATTCCATCATTCCCATCCCATAAATAGATAATGCGAAGAAAGGAGTTAGCAGACCAGATGTCATTATGTTACCTTAAAGAAAAGGTTAAAATAGTATAAAAATTGAATTACAGCTGGTTTGTAGTAAAGCAGTTGTAAATGAATATTATATACCCCAGCAATTGGGTACTTTTACAATTCCCATGTCAAAATTTGGAGAAGCAATTATTGATAAACTAGTAACCCATGAAGAAAAGTCATGGGCACAAATTACTTGAAAAAAATTCACTTTACAGAAATTTATTTAGAATCAGCAAGAAATGCATGCAAGTGATGTAGAGAATGTTATCAAAAATTATCTAAAGGCATGAGGACTGTTATGCCCATCAGAACAGCCAAAGGTGTTGTCACATTTTCTTCACTTTTCACAAATAAGTCATCTTTATGTATAAAATGGTGGAAAGAATTGACTAATATAAATAAATTTATTTTAATTTAATGAAATTAGTAAACTGATTATTTTAATAATTTTAAAAATAGGTATTAATATATTAACTAATATTTATATTTTGGCAGTCCCTATTCAAATTGAAGCAACCGACTAGATCCATTTACACACTTTCTACTGATTTTATTAGTAAAAAGACTGATAAAAGGGATTAGATTTATTTGTACCACCAGTGGTACAAGCTGCCCCATAGGTGAATCAAGCCAGCGGGAACATGGTAAATCTCAGTTATGAGATATTATTTGCTTTATATACATCTGAATTTAATTTAGAAGTGTTTACTGAAGATTTTGCATCATGATATTTATTTTTTCTTGTTTCATATTTAATTTTCTCTTATCTGCAGTTCCTCAAAATACAAGATTTTATTTTCTGTACTGTAAACTTTTAATGTTACAAATTCCTGCTAAGTGCTACTGCAGCAGAATTTCACAAATCGTAATACTGTATATCAAGATTTTGCTTTCATTCAACTCAAGATATTGAATAATTTTCCATGTTACTTCACATCTATCTGTGGGATACTTTAAGTTGTGTTTTTTAATTTCCAAATACAATACTTAGGGATTTCCTACACACTGTTCTTGATTTCTAGCCTAATTTCCATAAGTCAGAGAAATTACTTGATATTATGTCAGTTTTTCTAAGCTTGTTGCTGCAAAATACTATAGCATGAGAATTTCTCTGTTTACACTAGAATGAAACAACTTGTGAAGATTTGTATACCTAAGTTAGAACTCCACATTGATAGCCACAGCTCTTTAACCAGTTTCTTAAAGGCAGGATGCTCTGCCAGGGTCCTTGATTCCAGGCTCAACTCTGTGGCTTACAAAATATGATAAAACAAGCTGAGGAGTAGGAAACAGTAGCATGCATGCCTAATATCAGCAGAAAGACAGAGAGAAAGAGGGAGGGAGAAGGAAGGTGTCATGGATTAAAAACTGGTGGTCAACTTAGCGCCAGCAGAATTAAATCACCATGGAGCTGAGCATAGATGTTCCACCTGAGGAAAGTTGCCAGCATAAATAGAGCCATAGAAAAGGAGAAGGGAGGTGTTGAGGCGCTGTGGGTTTCACTAAGTGTTCCTGTTTGAGCCATTGGTTCTCCTGGAGGAGCTCTGGTCCTTACACTGAACATTGCTTCCTGGCTTTGGAGGGGAAGATATATGCTGTTTAGTCTCCAGGACAAACTTGTTGTGCTGGCTTTCTGGCATGTACTTGACTGTCATTGGAGGAGCTCGGTGCCTCCGTGTCACTGTGGTGCTTTTCAGGACAGCCCTGGTCTTTGAGTGTGACTTCTCAGTTCCAGCATAGAACCCTCAACCTACCAGCACAGCTCCTTCACCCTGCTGGCATAGACTTTTTAGCTTCCATCGCTGACCTTTGGGCCTTCCCAGCACAGATGTATAAAACATACTGGTGTGAGTCCTTCTTGTGGGCTCTAGACCTCCATCTGGACTTGTGGGAGGCATTGTCATGAGCTCTGGGTCTTCATCTGGACTCATGCAGGACATTGCTGTGGGATCCAGGACCTTGGATGAATATTCTGTCTTTGGTGTTATGGACAGATTTCCTGCACTTTCTGGCATTAACTCTGGGTGACCATCATAAACAATATTATAATTTCTGTGTTCTGATTCTAATTATTTCTTCACAACACCTGACTACATCAGAAGGCAAAGGAAGGGGGAAGAAACAAGAAGTAGGAAGGAAAGGAAAGGGGAAAAGGAAGAGTAGGGATGGGAAGGGAAGGGAAAGAGAAGGGAAAGGGGAAGGGAAAGGAAAGGAACAGAAAGAAGAAGGGAAAGAAGAAAAAGAAAAGGCAATGCAAGCAAATTCTGGAACAAAATGCTTGTACTGCTTTCAGTTTTTTCCTGTCTTCTTGTACTCAGGAAATCATGCCTGAGACAGTTATTGGACCATAAATAACATGGAATAGAGCTCAAGTCTTTCAGCTGAAGCCACACTGCCAAATCTGAAGCTAACTAGACACTCACAACCAGTCCAGCTAAGTTGAGCAGCACTGTCTCGTAGACCCAAAGACCTATGGAGAATAAACCTCTTAAGTTTTTCGGTTGTTCCCTTTTGCTTATCTAGTTTCCTTCTCTTGAATCTCTAAAATTACCATGAGAATTATCTGGCGTTCCATTTGGAGACCACCCCCAAGCTAGCCTGCAGGAGGACATGACAAGCAGAATAAAGCACCAATCAGGGCTTAGCTGTCAGGCAGGATCAGCCTATCCCACCCAACCTACAGTTGACCTTAAATGCAGAGGCAGGCCCAACCTAGGCAAAAGAAATTTCAGTAATAGAGGCTTTTGGTCCTCTAGGACCAAAGTTTCAGATCCAAGACCTGTGATCTAAATGAATTGCTATTGTTTCATCTCATGAAATGTGCTGATTTTTGTTATGCAGCAGTATTGTGACAGTAGATAACTGATACACAGTTACTTAACCATTTGTATCATATCTGGAGAATGAAGGGAGACTTGGACATTGTACATGATTTGTCAGATATTTTGGATGGTTTCAGTGAAGCAGTGAAGGAAAAAGAAAACAGAGGGGCATCCAGCCTGATCTGCTCATAGGCTTTCTCATCAATGCTCTTTCAAAAATGAGAGAAACTACATTGTACAGTTCAATTGCAAAAAGGTTTAGAAAATGGAGCATTCACATTTCACTAAATCTTGCAACATCTTTAATCCATCATTTCTGGTATTTTCAGTGTCAGTAATTTTAGCATTCTATTGCTGATAACAATACTTTTTTATGTGTTTTTAGATATGATTTTTATTCTCCTAGAAAAGTACACACTTTCCATGGAAACACAGCTGCAGTTTGATAGTAAGAACCACTGGAAAAACAGGCCTGCCTGAACTGTTTTTACAATGAGATTTTTGCTGAACACTTAGTTTTCTTCAGAGAGTCTGAAATTTTGGAAATGCTAGGTGGAAGATGCCCATAGAATCAGCCCCAATAACAACTTTGAGCACTGTCTCTTATAAGCTCTCCTCCTTTGCAAAGTTCCACGTATGTTTTCAGGATTCAGTGCTGCAGTAATGTAGCATATCCTGTTGTGACTCCCGTGGGCGAAGACTATTGGGAACTTGTACCCAGGATTCTCCAGCCTCTGCCTTTTTTCTTTGCTGATAATGCTTTGCATCCTTCAATTGTAATAAACCATAACCATGAGCGTGAGTGCTCAGGCCTGGGTGTCCTCCTGGTGAGCTACCAGATCCAAGGTGATTTCAGAGGTAGCAGACATGGCAAGGGTAGAAGCGACGGAAGAGTATATTAAGGCTGATCCAAAACTATGGTTTGCCTTTAATTAAAAAGTCACATTGTCATTAATTCCCTCTCAAAATGCTCCTTCATTTGGAACACATTTCCCTATCATTCTTGCCTACTTTTTGAAGTGGTTCTGGAAGTCCTCTTTTATGAGTGCCTTTGCAAGGCGTGATCAGAATTTAGTGAATGCTGCTAAGTGCCCCCCAAAGGAAAGTCAGGCTCATAGAGACCTCAGAGCATATACATAGCCACCTGATTCATGGGCTCGACTATAACTTCCAGCTGTTGTATACATTCAGAATGAGCAACATAGCAAAACATTTGGAGCCAATCAGTTAATTAAAGCAGTCAAACAGTGCAACCGAAGTCTCGTGAATTCTAGTCACATGATTTTGAATATTATCCCTAAGCTAATATTTTTGTCTCCTGTATAGGACCTTCCACTGAGATTTGGGATCTTATGCAAAGCTACTTAGTCAAGTCTCTGCTTAGGAATTTGAAGATTTTCTTACTTACAATACTTCTTTAGAGGGAATTTATAATGAGTGAATTTAATCAAGCTTAATGTATTCCTAGAATAGCAAATTAGCTGTATGTAAAATATTCTCTCTTTTTTTTCTTTTTTTGGTACTGGGAATCAAACTTAGGACCTTGCACTTGCTGGGCAGAAGCTCATGCCCCTGAGCTGTATGCCCATCCCAAAATGTTCAGTTTTTAACATATGATCTATTGCTGGTTTCCACCCTTGCCTTTCATACCATACCTTTCTTATGTGATTATAATTGACTCTAAGCCTAAACTCCAACACTATCATCTCTTCTACTACTGGCAAGGTCCTTCTATTAGTTCCTTTGATTCCATTTCAATTTATTGGGCCATTTCAAGGATGATTTGCAGAGTAGAGTTAACATGCTATTTTTTGACTTTGAAGTATGTACTCCATTTCCACTCACAGGCATGTTTTGAGTCACAGTGAAATACTGATCAGCAGTAAGAGTAAGAGAGTGCTAGAAGTAGAGTTTATCAATGAAAACCTTGGACTTGATTTTTTTAGTAGTTTTGCCAGTTTCCTTATATCTAAAGCCATGGCTGTAATAATAACGAATATTAGAATTTTTGTGGAGTTTAATACATCTACACAGAAAGATTTTAGAGAGCACTGAGTGTGAGACAGCAGTGCTGGGGAGGGAATGGAGAGGGAGAGGGAGGGAAGAGGAAGAAAGTTACCACAAAGGAGCTGATGTGATTATGGCAGAGAAATCTACCTGTGAGCAGTTCTTCTGTGACAAACCCCGAGCATCCCTAATCTGATAATCACAAAATTTGCAATGTCCAAAATCCAAAATGTTTTATGTACTGACATGTCGCAAGCAGAAATCTCCTGACCTGACCTTTTGTGGAGGGTAGAGTCAAAATATACATGTAATGTAATACTGTATAAACTTGCCTTCAGGATACGACATGTACTCTAAACAAATTTCATACTTAGACTTGGGCTCTAGTCTCAAAAGAAGACATTTACATATGAAAATACCATAAAATCCCCAATCCTGCCATTCTGATTCCAAGAATTTTGGATAAGAAATTTTCAACCAGGATATGAATTTTCCATGAATTTATTTCTAAACTATTGATTCTCCTTGATTGATTCATGTTAGTGTTTTCACTATTTTAAGCATTTGAAGCTATTATTGCCTTCTCATATTTGAGAAAAAAGTTAATATGAATGTGTGTGTTTGTGTTTTGTATGACGAGGGAATCAAAACTATGTGAAAAATAGAGTCAGTGAACAGATTATGTGTACTTCTAGGTCTAACACTAGCTAGAGTTTTGGAAAATGATTTTTCTCCAACTGCTTAAAGCTACCAACTGAGATGTTTATTTTGTATATTGTCAATTGTGAATCTGTGAATGGGAATCAATAGATGAATATGCTTAGAAGCATTCTTCATTCAATTTTTGATTTCTTCCCTACCTTCTACCTTAGAAAAGTCACTTGAAGAGTGAGCTATATTCCAGCCTCATCAATGCTGCAGTTAAAAGATGAAAATTAAAACCAATTTCTTTTGTTCCCTACTCCTGAAATAACTTTTAGCATAATTTATTGAGCCATTTCAAGGACGACTTGCAAAGTAGATTTAGCATGCTATTTTTGACTTTGCAGTATATAATGTCAGACTTGCTTTTTTCACTTTTTATTCTGTGATTACTAAGAGTTCTGAATAAATGCAGATAGCTAGAGTAATTGGGCCAGGGATTTAGCTCAGCGGCTCAAGCGCTTGCCTAGTAAGCGTCAGGTCTTAAGTTTGATCCCTAGTACCAAAAAAAAAAAAAAAAAAAAAAAAAGTAATTAAAATGGACAACAAGAAACAGGAAAAAGAAATGAGTAAATTGTTTAATTTGAATTAGGTATGCACTTCTTTTTGAAAAATTATTTTTCCCTTCAATGAACACTTCTAAATAACCAGTTTTAAAGGTTGGTACATTTTTTTATTTTCTTGGTTTCAACTTACCTATTAAATCAAAATGTGTACAATTCAAATTTTTCTAATTTAAGTGTCTTTTTAATTGAGTAATTATATATCATTCTGGCATCTTAGGAAGGTCGAACTCCAAGTCTGAGTATACAAAGGAAAGCATTAGCATTCACTGTCAGATAGTTGGGCCTCTAGCTCTTATGTCCTGTGAAGTTACGTGACACCATGACCCAGGTTGTTGGTAATTCATGGGAAGATGATGATTATGAGTCCATTTCTTTCTTCTTCATCCTGTTTTCTTTCAATCATTTCACTTAAAAGTTCAAAGGGTTTAAGACCCTCCATAAAATATAATAAAAGCATAAAGATACTGCTGAGTGATGCAATCCATGTCATTGTAGCCAAATGTTTATCTAACATGTATTTTGCTTTAAAGAAAAAGATGTAGGAGAACAAAACTGGACTTGACCTAGTTGAGATACTAACATCTGAAGAAAAAAACCAAAGGAAACCAGAATCTAGGCTTCTGTATGCTTCTGTGTAAACTGCAAGGGGAAAGGTTCGGGAAGATGAAAAAGAGGAAGAAGATAAGAGTAAGAAAGGCATTTTGGATGTCTGTGAGCAGTGATCTTAACGTAGACAAGGGCAACCAGTGAGTAATACAGGAAATATTTGTAAATTCTTCTGGGTTCCAATAGTGTTCTTATTCATCTCTTGAGTGAGACTGGGTTCTTTCTGGAAGGAATGAAGTTGTATGCCTTATTTCATTCTTACAGATATTAAAGTGAAATTTCATTCACTGCATGTCCTTTCTGTAGGTAAATCTGGTCATCAGACACTGGTGTCAGAAGTTAGTTTTGGGAAGTTTTAATAATGGAAACTTACAAACTTACTTTTAAAAATGTACCTCTTCAGTGAAAAAGTTAGGCTAGATAGATACTTGCCTGCCAACATAAATATTATTGATTGACTACATGTTTTCCACTTTAATGTGCTTGTCTGACAAACTGGACACATAAGGGCCAGACAGAAATACACACAGAGTGAGGCAGTTTCAAGATCCTGCCTTAGAAAAATTCTTAGGGTTCACTGCTAGCATCATGGCAGACAGTTTAAAGCACTCATGCTGTGACTTTGCTTAGGCTGACTCTAATAGACATCTTACACAGAATGCCAACTTAAGTCAAGACCATATTCCTAAGTTTCACCAACAGATCAACTACAGGAGATCAATTCTGTGTGAAATTAAATTAATACACCATGAGATTATTACTATAGTTTTGACTCAATTTTAAGGAAAGTTATGTGTTCTTTCTCAAAATTGTATTTCATTTTGACAATGCAGATTTACAAGAATCTTCAGGGATACTGTAGGCTTTGGATTGATCTATCCTGAAACATTTTTTAACCAAAGAATATAATTCTAAATTGTAAAATCACTTCATCATTATCCCATGAAAAGTATTTTCATAGATTTATATAAATGTATTCTTCTCTGATAAACAAAGACTTCACTAGGACCATTCAACACTCTAAATATATTTATTAAAGAGTTTTAGCACAAATATTACTATTATTAATCTTGCTCCATCTGCTCACAATGAAAGATGAAAACTGGTTTCAAAACAAGACAGTAGGACAAAACCTGATACTGCTATTTAATCTAAACTCATTTAACAAATATGCACGTATAAATTCCATACATATTTGTTTCTAAAAATATAGAAAATATGAAAAACATGTTCACTTTTCATGTTCTTATTCAAATCAGCACCAAGTACAAGTTTTTACAATAGAGCATGATTACTAAGTGATATGCAGGTACATTAAATATCTTTGTTGATTTTATTGTATATTCAACATGGTAAACATAGTAGAGTTCCCTAAAAAGTCTTCAGGTTACGCTTCATTTCCAAGCTCCTCAGAAGTTTGGCTGTGGCCACATTACAAGTTTTTTGTGTAGAGATGTGTCCGTCACTCTTGGTGTAAGTACTTCAACACACTTACTTCCTACTTTCCTTCTTTCTCTGCCTTGAATCTGGAGGTCCAAGATGTGTTAGTGTAGAGTAGTGAGGCTGTGTAAGTTGGTGCAGCAACCATTAGAGAATTGTTACCCCGTACAGTCTGCAGACTAATGCTCCCTCAGAATATTACAGAAATATATTTTAGTGTATTTAGTTGCTGTAATTTTGCTACCATGCCTGTCCTCACCAACGTATTGTTTAGACAAGGTACCACTGAAATGCATTGTGAATGTCAGATATGCATTTGCATATTATTATCTATCATGTATAGGGAGAGTCTTTGTGAAAATACACCTAACAGCACACAATTTGTGGATGGGAGTTGGGCTTTAAGGATATTGTTCCAAAGGGCCAACAGATCACTTCTGCTAAGTATGCATCATGTCAGGCATTATGTTAGGCTTTCTACCTGATTCACCTAATACACAAAGCTACCTCAAAATGAAAATATTCTTATGTCTATTATTATTATCTTTTTAAAATAGGTCAGAGGCAGCTATTTAAATAGCATAGCCAAGATAGCAGCTGAGTCACTGGATTATACAAACAGCAGTCTGTTTCTTATTTAGATTAATTCTACATCAAGTAAAATTTGTTTCTAATGATAAGAAACTTGGTTAAATATTGACAGAAAAGACTTGAAAATCTATTTTAGAGGAGTGAACCAAAGAGGACATATTTTAGAAAATAACGATGATAGATCTTAGATTTTCTCTTAAAGAAAAGATCAGAAAATTGATCCAAATATATTTGCCTTTCTTAAGACACATTTGTCATGCTAAGATGTTAAATAATAGTACAATATCATGATAGGAAATATAAAAGTTTGATAGCATTTTCTTTTTCATCTCAAAACTGTACTGGAATCTATAACTTCCAACGTATTTCAAGTCATGCATCAACTGGAAACCTTAGTCTATGTAAGTTTCATTTAGATCCTTTGGGAAATGCAATTTGATCCCAAGCAAAGACCAAATATGTACATATGTGGCTGCTTCCTCCTGATTTATATTTCCTTTTCAAGAGATATTGCTCTTTTAAACTATACAATCTTTTAATGTATGTGTTTTTTTATAACTGCTTCCCAGATTATGCAGAAATGATGACTTTAACTCTGACATTCATTTAAAGTGGAAAGAGAAAAAATTCTGCTTGTATATGACACAGTATAGTAGTGGTATCATATAAATATTTTATATTCAACCTATTTTGAAAACATAATTCATGGGCCGGGGATTTAGCTCAGTGGCTTAAGTGCCTGCCTGGCAAGCGTGAGGTCATGAGTTCGATCCCCGGTACCAAAAAAAAAAAAAAAAAAAACAACAAAAAGAAAACATAATTCATGATAACATAAACTAGATATTAAGCCTACTAAAGTAGTTTTGCATAGTGGGAAAATGATTTCATTCAGTAATTTGGTTTTATTATTTAACATATTTGAGTAATACAAAAATATAAAAATATATTAAAATCACATAGATATAGATCTCAAACTTGTAAACAAAGATGAGATCATAATTGTACTTCTTATCTCCTTGTGTAGGAGCAATTTAAATTTCCCTAAACTGGACAAGGTAACCTATCTTATGTACTCTATTTCAGCAGAATAGAACAGAGAATAAAATTTCTCTCACCACCACTTTTAAAACTGATATCATCCTATGAAAGCCCTTAAGTGCATGTACCCATTTTCACGACATCACCCTCCACAGTTATTTTTCTATGTCAGCCAGCATGCCCCTTTCAGGCTGTAAGTAGCTGTAAATACCTTCGTGGCTGACTTGTGTGAGAATTATCTACTTGGATACTCAGAAGTCTCCATACAGCTAAGTTGCAGCGAGTTATTTTAATTAGCAATAGTTGTGCTTGGATAAACCTCATTGGCTATGATGTTGCCACTGTGCAAAGATGTCATGTGCTACTTTAATTCTAGAGGACAGACTTAATGTTATTGGGAAAATAGATGTATTTTAGCTATGTGGCTCTCCAGCATGATCATTTTAGTTGATTATTGAATGCTACCTCCGCCACTCTTTCTGTTCTTTCACAGACTGAGGAGGGGGGGAGGGAATGAGAGGGGAGCAAGTGCATTCCACTCTTACACATTTGCTTGGCACTGGCTGCAGAACCATTACTATGAACTAATAATTAGACCCTGTGCTCTCTAACTCCATTAAGCTTAACTATGCAATTTAATTTGCTTGGCTGGTCTTTACTCTAAAAATACCCTCTGCTCCTCCTCCCTCTCCTTCCCTGATGAGAATAGCCAAGGCCTGGTTTTAATCCACATTACATAAAATTACCCAAAGCACCAATGAACATTTTATCTGTGAAAAAGATTGCTGGGAATGCCTCTCTCATGACCCAAACACAGTGGGCAGAGAGATTTTTCATGGTGCCATAATCAAGTTTACTTCTCTGGCTGGTATAAAAGCTGGGCATGCAGGAGTGAAATGCCTTTTCAACAGAAGATGTGTCCATTTCCAAGTCAATCTCCACACCAAAGTGCATATTTTTTATACTTCTCTTCCAGCCCCAGCATAATCTCCCAATGCAGAGACTTTCTTTCCGCCCACTTTTTGGCCTCTAGTTTCAAATCTACATCTGACTCTCTTGAGGTTCTCCAAAATGCACATTCTATTTGATGCTAAACTGTCTGTATAGTTATTTCTGTTAGTAAAGTCAACATTCATTATGAAGAGAAATAGTGGCCACGAGAATGTATGTTGATATTTTTTATCATGATTAAATATAGGAAGTTTTAATTTTCACCTAGAAATTTCTACTTTCAGCTTGGGGTGGTGCTGTTTGCCTACAATCCCAGCACTTGGGAGGCTGAAGCAGGAGGATCACTGTATGTTTGATGTCAGTCTGGGCTTCAGAGTAAGTTCAAACCTGAGTAAGTTCAGCCTGAAATACATAGCAAAACTCTGTCTAAAAAAGACTAATACAAGAAATAAAAATAAAGGAATTTCTACTTTTTTTCAAAAGTCTCAGCTAAATAAATGTATTGTTTAAAAGGTGAATAAGGAAAACAAAACCATCTTTCAATCACCATTTTTGTTTGATTCTTGTTTAATGATTTACTTTATCTCAATTTCACACCAGCCTAATCTACATAATTTTATATTTATTTTTCAAATTTTAGAAAATAATCCCAGTTTTTAAAAGCAATATTTATTTCTGGAGTTGGAAACCAAGAAATTATTTGCTTTCAAAAAGGCTTAAGTAAAATTCACACCTGACAGAATTAGGGTGCAATGTGATCATTTTCATTGATTGTATTTTTGTTTAATTTGGGGGGTGTTTTGTAAGCGTGTCTATTTCTCCTTGTCTTTGGGCGCTGCTTACTAGCAGTTAACCCAACAGTGGTGTACAGATGGATCCCTGTAGGTGGCGCTGCACTCCTGCGGGAATAAAGAGAACCAACAACAGGTTTCCCTTAGGGTTAACGCAGATAGGGCTCTGGGACTCCTTCCCAAAATGGAGACACCAATGAAAAATTAGATAAGTCTAAGCAAACATGATTTGAGTAGTTTAAGAAAAAAACACCAAATCATATCAAATAAGCCTGGAAATAAATAGAGACATAGATAACACAGTTTAAGCATCATTACCAAATCTTCCTCAACCCCTAAATCGCTCATTACCCGTTTCTGTAGGTCTTGGAGACTCCAGTGTACACTCAGTGAAAAGCGTTAATAGACAAGGGAGATGATAATGGCTTCCTTAAATGAGTTATCAAAAGCGCCAAAATACATTCATAGTAATCTAAAAACTCAGGCCTGCTTGGAAAAGCAAGCCACTAAGCAGGCCTGACAACGAAATTATCTTATTTGCCAACCAAATGAAATGATCCCTTACATTAAAATTTTAGAAATTTTAAATTCTTTATATATTTGAGATTGATGGAGTGAAGCTGAAAAACAAGAAAAAATATTCTAATTGAACAAAAGGCTGCGTTAGAAGCTCATGATTTGTGAGTAGAGCTGCTAGGGAAAAACATTCTTGTTACAGAAGGAACTGGGAGCTTCAGCTTACAGCAGGTTCTCCAAACATTTGGAGAGGTGACCCTTCCTGGTGGCAGGCCATCCTGCGCGTCATAGATCGGGATGCTTAGCCATATTCCTGGCCTCCAACATGAGCTGTCTGTAGCATTTCCATGACCTCGTCCCCGGCTAGGGGCAATCAAAATTTCTCCCGGCATTGCTAAACATTCCTCAGGGACAAACGCTGTCGCTGACATTGCATTGCTATGATGACGTATCTGTTATAAACAAAATTAGAATTGATTTTGAGCACTCTCCTGATTTTAAGCTATTCACAACATAGTAAGAGTTTGTTGCTTAAGAAATTCGTGCTTCAGAGTACCTCGAAATATTGTGCCTTTATCAGCATGAGTATAGTAACGCATCTCTATGACGAGAACGCGTAAAAACAGCGTACACTGTGTGCCTCAAAAATAAATGATGTTTCTCCAAATCAAGTAACTACCCTTCGAAATTTTATCAATCAAATGGTTTATAAAGTTCCTACTCTATCAAAAAAACCCATGATTGTGTGTACTATGTACACTGTCTTGGAACATAGCTTTCAAACAATAGTGAATGAATTAGCCAAAACACTTTCTGTTTAAACATTTTATTTAGGATAATATTGATTTTTTTTCACTCCATCATTCAGTTTGAGGATGATATATACTCTATTGAATTATAAAAAAACATAGATATTTAGATATTTATAAAGAACTAAAAATGTGATATATGGATTTATCTAATGCCCAGCACATCTTAATAACCTTAAATTCTGTCAGTTTAGCAGTATAGAAACGGAGGCTTAGGGAGATTAGGTACTGCCTCAGAATCATGAAGAAAACACCAGGGCTGGATGCCAGGTGTGTAGCAAGCTTTTCTGTGGCCTCCCTAACCAGGTCACATCACATTAATAGGGGAAGTAGGGGATTTCAGCTCTGAGTCTACAGTGAATAAATTTCTGGTTTTTGAATTTAATAATACTAATACAGAGGCTATAATGTATTGAAATACAATATTATACTATATGTATATATCTGCATATCTATATCTATATGATTATTCCTAGCCATTCAGAAAAGCAAAAGAACCTTTAAACTCTTATTTGTTACTTCTAGGAAATCAGATTTCTTTCTTTTTCTTTTTTTTTGGTACTAGGGATCAAACTCACAACCTTGCTCTTACCAGACAAGCACTTGAGCCACTGAGCTAAACCTCTGGCCATGGCAATCAGGTTTCTTTCTTTTTTTATTTTAAAGAGACTAAATCTGCCTTGCCTTTGTTGCTTACAATTGCCTTTGCTATTCTAGATCTCTTCTGGTTCCAGATGAATTTTAGGAGTGATTTCTCTAGATCTGTGAGCTATGCTAATGGTATGTTGATTAGGATTGCATTGAATCTGTATAACAATTTTGGGAGAATGGCCATTTTCTCAATGTTTGTTCTTCCTACCCATGAACAAGGGATGTCTTGCCATTTTCTGAGGTCCTCTTTGATTTCTTTTTTCAGAATACTATAATTTTCACTGAATAGTTCTTTTACTTCCTTTGTTAGACTGATTCCTAAGTATTTCATTAGTTTGGATGCTATTGCGAAGGGTGTGGCTTGTCTTACGTCTCTCTCAGTGATTTTGTTGTTAGTGTATAGGAATGCTATTGATTTTTGAGTATTGGCTTTGTATCCAGCTACATTACTGAATTTATTTATTATATGTAGGAGTCTTTCAATGGAGTTTTGTGGGTCTTCTATGTAGAGTACCATGTCATCTGCAAATAATGATAATTTATCTTCTTCTTTTCCTATCCTTACTCCTTTTATTTCTCTCTCTTGTCTAATTGCTCTGGCTATTATTTCCAGCACTATGTTGTATATGAGTGGTGATAGTGGGCCATCCTTGTCTTGTTTTTGATTTTAGAGTGAAAGCTTTCAGTTTTTGAGCATTTACTATGATGCTGGCTGCTGGTTTGTCATAGATGGCTTTTATCATATTGAGGTAAACACCATCTATTCCAATTTTCTGTAAGCTTCTTATCATGAATAAGTGTTGGACTTTATCAAAAGCTTTTTCTGCATCTATAGAAATGATGACATGCTACTTACTTTTGGTTCTATTGATATGGTGGATTATATTTATTGATATGCATATGTTGAACCATCCTTGCATTTCTGGGATGAATCCCACTTGGTCATGGTGTATAATGGTCTTGATGATTTTCTGCATTCTGTTTGCCAATATTTTATTGAGAATTTTTGTATCTATGTTCATTAGGGAGATTGGCCTATAGTTCTCTTTTTAGGTTGGGTCTTTCTCAGGTTTTGGCATTAGAGTAATATTTGCTTCCAGGAATGAGTTAGGGAGGACTGCTTCCCTTTCAATTTCACTGAAGACTTTGAGGAGTGTCAGCATTAACTCTTCTTTGAATTTCTTCTAGAATTCTGCAGTGAATCCATCTGAACCTGGGCATTTCTTTGGTGGCAAGGATTTAATTACATTTTCAATTTTGTTAATTGCAATTGGGTTATTCAGCAGTTTTACATCTTGATTCAGCTTTGGTAATTCATATGTGTCTAGGAATCTGTCCATTTCTTCTGTATTATCAAACCCATGAGAGTAAAGGTTTTTAAAGTAGGTATTCATGATCTTCCATGTTTCTACAGTGTCTGTAGTGATTTTACCCTTTTTATTTGTTACTGCATGTATTTGAGTTTTTTCTTTCCTTTTTAAAATAAGGTTGGCTAGGGGCTTATCAATTTTATTTATTCTTTCAAAGTACCAACTCTTTGATTCATTGATTCTTTGTAATTGTTCTCTTAGTCTCTATTGCATTGACTTTCACTCTGATCTTTATAATTTCCTTCCTTCTTTTGGCTTTTGGTTTGTCTTTCTCTTCTTTTTCTAGATGTTTGAGGTGAAGCATCAGGTTGTTTATTTGTGTTTTTTCTGTTTTCCTGATGTGGCCACAATAAATTTCCCTCTGAGGACTATTTTCATTGCAGCCCACAGATTCCAGTAAGTTGTATTTGTATTTTTGTTAACTTGTAGATACTGTTTAATTTCTTCTTTAATTTCTCATTGATTGTTCAAGAGTGTATTATTTAATTTCCATGTGTTTGTGGAGCTTTTGCAGTTTCTTTTGTCATTAATTTGTCATGGTACTATAATCTGATAACATGCGTGGGATGATTTCAGTTCTTTTGCATTTACATAAGCATGTTGTGTGGGCTAATATGTGGTCTGTTTTAGAGAAAGTTACATGTGCTACTGAGAAGAATGTATATTCTGATGTTGTTGGGTGGAACACTCTGTATACATCTACTAAGTCCATTTCTTCACAACTTTGATTCAGTTCTTTTATTTCTTTGCTGAGTTTCTGCCTCATTGATCTGTCTCTTTGTGTCAATGGCGTGTTAAGGTTTCCCACTATAACTGTATTATTGCTTATGTTATTTTTCATTTCTATTAATATTTGTTTTATATAGCTGGATGCTCCCATATTTGGTGCATATATATTTAAGATTGTAATTTCTTCCTCTTGAAGTTTTCCCTAGCTTCAAATAGTAGTAGGAGTAGCAACCTTCTTTATCTCTTTTGATCATTCTTGATTTGAAGTTCACATTTTTTGCAAACAGAGTAGCTACCCTTGCTTTAATTAATTAATTAATTAATTTTTTAGGGGGGTTCCTATTGCATGTATTATTGTTTTGCATGCTTTGACTTTCACTCTATGAACTTCCTTTTGGATAAGATGGGTTTCTTGTACACAGCATATGGTTGGATGTTGTTTCTTGATCTATTCTGGCAGTCTGTTTCTTTTAATTAGTGAATTGAGGCCATTTACATAAATGGTTATAAGCGATGTATATTGGCTGATTTTTGTCATGCTATCTTTGTGCTGTTGGTTCTTTACCTTCCCCCTATGTTTAATTTTTTTGTGCTGCTTAGTCGTTTCTTTCTGTTCGTGTTCTTGAAGTCATAGTTATTTTTATGTCTATCTAGAGTATCTGTCAGTATTCTTTGCAAGGTTGATTTGGTAGTCATAAAGTTCTTCAGCTGTCCTTTATCATGGGAGTATCTTATTTCTCCATTGATTTTGAAAAATATGTTTGCATGGTGCATCAGTCTGGGTGGGAAGTCATTTTCCTTTAGGATCTGAAATACTTCATTCCATGCTCTTCTTGACTTCATTGTGTTGAGAAGTTGGCTGTGATTCTGATAGGCTTTCCCTTAAAGGTGATCTGTTTCTTCTCTCTAGCAGCTTTTAATATTCTCTTCTTATGTTGGATTTCTGGGATGTTGATTATTATATGTCTGGGTGTACTTTTATTTTGGTTATGGCTATTTGGAGTTCTATATGCTTCCCTTATCTATATGTCTGTTTCTTTTCCAATGTTTGGGAAATTTTTGGCTATTCTATAAATAGCCTTTTGATATCATTTGCCCTGTCATCTTCTTTTTCATTTATATCTATCAATCTTACGTTGTTTTTCTTTGCATCATCTTGCAGCCATTGAATTGTTATTTCATGATTCCTTGTTATTTTTAAAAGATCTCTCTTTACCTGTTCACTGGCTTCAATCTTGTCTTTGAGGTCTGAAAGTCTATCTTCACATTCATTGAAGTGGTTTTGCCAGCTTTCAATGGAATTTTTGGATTCCTGGATTTGTCTTCTAATCTGTTTCTTGCATTCTAATTCATTCTTATATTGTTCATTCAAGGTTTTAATCATTTTGCTGTGTTCTTCTATTTTTTTTTAACTGTGTCTTCTTTAGATGTGTTCAGCATTTCTTTCATTATGTTTATCATTTCTTGTTTTGTCTGCGAGATTATTTCTGATTTGAGTTCCTTTATAGCTTCATGGAGTTGTTTCTTTGCTTCAATTGTTACGATTTCAGAGGTTTCAGGTGTATGGCTTACATTTTCTTCTATGTCTACATGTCCTATGCTTGTTTGGGATGGACTGGAGGTTTGTGATTGCAGTTTACTCTTGTTATGTCATTTTCCTATATTCCCCTGGAGAAGCGGAATGCAAAGTCTCAGTTGTTTTCAGATTGAGTATGACTGTTTGTATTGAGGGAGTTTCCCAGTTGAGTGGGGAATATTAGGCAGTTCTTATTGGGTCCCTAGTGGCACTCAAAGGCTCCCCAAATGAGGGGGGTGCACTGGGTATACATTCAGTGCATCCCACATGGCTCACCAAAGCTCCCCAGCTGCTTGCAGTCACTATAAGGGCCATACGAGGTTCTGAGTGGTGCACAAAGGCTGAATGGTATGTGCAGTACACTGTGGAGGCCTTCAGGTCATGCCACATAGCACACCAAAGCTATCCAGTTTCTTGAGGTCTCTGAGTGGGGCCCTATCAGATTCTGAGAAGCATAGTAAGGCTGCATGGCTAGGTGGAGGCTTTCAGCTCATGCAACGTAACATGCAGCAGCTCCCAGCTATGGGAGGGGGGTTGCTGGGCAGGGCCCAAACAGGACCTGAGTGACAGTCCAAAGCTCCCAGACTGCTTGAGGACCCTGAGCATGGCCCTACCAGGTTCCAGGCAAATTCCCATGGCTGCACAGCTAGGTAGAGTTCACTGTCCAGATTTCCTAATCAAATAAAACTAGTGACATGCAACGCATGAATATATGCTCATGAAATAGCACTTGATAATTCTGTAAAATTGTTCTTGTCAACTGGATGTGATATCATGGCTGAAATTTTAATTAAATGAAATCTGGTTGATTTTCCACATAAAAGAATAATTTTGCTTTGTATTTTTTGCTACCACCAATTGGTGCTAATAAACTGTTGATAAGGAGCAACACAAACAGGAACAGTTCAGTACATTCCTTCTAGCCTGGCAATAACACCTCCCATGATATGTTTTGTTGTAGGTCCTGTTTGTTCAAGTTTATCTTCTGCTATATGATAATTTAACTTCTCTAGTACTTTTTTTCCCTGTCAAAGTATTAGAAAATGTTTGTTCACATAGCTTTGTTTTCAGTTTTAGGAAATACAAGCGCAAAAGTTTGCTGGTAGCATTTCATTACAACTAGGATCACCAGTAATGAAGAATATGAATGAATTATTTTAGATGGACTTTACAATAACAGCAACAAAAAGTATTCTTATGGAAGACCTGTAGACCTTGGAAGGTATTCTCAAGCCTCAGTTGGAGATGAACTATTCTAACAGTAATTCCTCTATATTTATAATTGATATGAGTAAATCTGACCATGATGATCATCTTTTAAAGTATTTTAACCAACTAAAGCAGTGTGCTTTTCATTCTATTCAAGCTACTCCAACTGAAGGTACTTTGTTTTTTATGAAGTTTATAGAAGTTAACCTCAAATGTTATGTGTTTATGCCCTACGGGATTTAATTCATTACAGAAAAAGTGAAAACAGAAAGTATTCCATATATTATTTTGAAATGGGCAGGAAACATTGGAAAATATTTTTTTAAATGTGATGACTGCATAGAAAACTCTTACATGTTGTTTCTAATTGTAATACTAAGTTTTTCTTTCAATTAGAAAACTTTTCAGTCAATCAAAATATTTTTTTCAAACTAAAAGTAAAAAATGTGTTATATGAGTCATGTATTTGATATTAATGCCTCTGTATCTAGAAAATGAATCCGCAGATTAACACTTCATCGAGTGGGAGCTGAGAAAGTGCTGTAACACAGTAAACTTTCTAGAAATGAGAGCTCCAGTCATTCATTTTGGGAAAAAAATCCTAAATCTTTCTCTAATTGAACAACTGAAAAGCAATTACTCATCAATACTCTTGGAGAAAACTGTGAAGTGATCTGAGAAGAAAATGAACTGTTTGTACATTATTACATATGGTGAGAATCACAGCTGTCACTCTGAAGATGTCTTCTTCATTTGTTTCAGTGAGCATTTGTTTTCTGACCTGTAATCTTATCATATTTTCTCAGATTGGTGATGACCCTGCCTAGCCCATTTGAAGAAAAAATTTTTTTTTCTGAAATATTTCCCTAGAAGAGAAATGAAAAAGAAAACTCTGTATAGGCGTAATGTTACAGAAAATAGCAGAGAATGGACATTTATGGCTCTCCTCTGTTCTGTTGGCATGTGAAGCTGAAGGTTGGATTTTTAGACATGTAGGAGATTTCTTCAGTATATGACCTAAGGGACAAAATTGTGGCCTGTGAGTCCTGGGAAAGTCATCTTTATTTCTAGCATGACAAGATCAAAAGAAAACTGGAAAAAAAAATCAAGGTATCTCTTTGAATTTTTGCTCTTGGAGTTACTACCTGAGATGGTGACTAATGTAAATTTTCCAAATTCCAGATTTTATTTATGTAAAACAGGAAGCATAATGACTTCTGAGCAAATTTGTTGATAAAAAAGGTTAAAAATATAGGGGGTGCTATAGGACTCAGGTACTATGGAACCTACCTGTGGAGTCCAGCACACTAGCACATTCATTCATTCTCTCTCTCTCTCTCTCTCTCTCTCTCTCTCTCTCTCTCTCTCTCTCTCTCTCTCTATTGGTGGCATAATCCATCTTTTACCAATAGAAGCTTAGGGTTCACTTTTTAAAAGCTTCTTTAGAAGCAACCTTGCAGTCACTGACAGGATATACACAACAATTCCCCACTCTTAATCTTGGCACTTGTAAACCCAGCTTTTCTGAGAGAAATCAAAGACTCTTGATAGAAAGAATTCAGGTGACTTTTATGAGAAAGCCAAACATAGAGTGTGGTATGAGACCAAATACAGGGCAGACAACTGGCTCTTTTCACTATTTTGTTTATGAACATAGATACCAACAGGTATGTCTTTTGAGATCTGAAACAGTCTTGGAATCTGATGTTTCCTTGACCTGACTGAGTGGACAGTGTCAGTGCATTCGCCACAGAGATCAACTGTTTTACTTTCTTCTTCCTAAATTTGAAATTCTTGGTTATGATTGCTTTCTTCACATAGAGATGTTTAAAATTTCTCAGCAAGAAAAATTTGTCCCTTGTCTTTTCCTGACTCTGTACTCTTTTAAAGTTAACCTTTAGCCATAGTAACTGACAGTTTTTAGTTTCTGTTTTATTGATACTTAGTAGTAGTACAAAATAGTGAGCTTCGTGATGCTATGTTGGAACATGCATATAACCCATTTGATTATTTTTACCCCTATTTCTCTCATCTCCCTCTTCTCCATTCTCGCTGTAACACTTTGTCCATCAGTAGAGACTAATTTATGGCTTTCTATGTTCCCGGCTTTTTTCTTGTGTTTATTTTTATTCAGTATTAGACTTCTTAAATAAAAGAAAGCATATCATTTCATCTTTCTCAGAATTAATTATTTAACATGGTAATACCCACTTTCATCCATTTTTTTTGCAAATGACATGATTTTATTCTTCCTTACAGCCAAATAATACTCCATCATGTGCATATGCCACAGTTTTTTAATCCATTAGTTTCTTGATTGGCATCCAGAGTGGTCCTGTAGTTTAGATATTATGAGTTGCATCTCTATAAACATAGGTATGCATGAATCACTAAAGATATGCTGCATTTCTGAATTCATATAGGAATTTAGGAAAGAATGTTATAACTAGGTCAAATAGTACAGTACAACTTTGGATGGTAAGTAACTTATTTTGTGAGTATTCCATAGAAGTAAATATTTCTGATAATTTATAATTTGATAAAAAATGTCTTGCAATATGCACAGTATGTAACATTAAACATCATACAGTCACATCTGAGCTAATGGAGACATAAAGAGTTATCTCTCTGTCTCTCTCTTTTTCTCTTTATCTTTCTCTCTCTTTCCCTGAGGGACTGTTAGCAATTTTCTCCTAACAGTAAGAGGTTATGGAGGAGATTTGATCTGAAGAGAAGAAGAAAAAGGGAGAGGAATTTCTCACTTCAAATGAGATTAAAGAAATGTGTAAAATGTGGGAAACAGTAACAACAGTTTGTGGAACCACCTTAATGAGTCTGTAGCAGTGTAAGTGATGAATCCATTTAATAACATTTCAATGTCACATTTCTTCAGAATCCTCAAAAGGAGGCAAAAGCAAGTGTCAGTGGTCCTGGTTAAAGTTGCACAAAATGAGGAAGATTCCATTGAGTCAGTAGACAGCAGTAATTCTGTTAGTGATAGTGAAAGTCACCCCACATAGTGACTCTCCTCTGTTTTATCTCCTTCAGCCATGAAAATTTTCAAAGGTAAGTGCAAATTAATTTGTTTATTTTTCTTTATTATTTTGTATGATATTATAGTATTGCTATTTTCATAGGACTATTTCTGGCTGTAGAATGAATCATTTGAGTTTTCATTATTTCTTCTGGAAAAATTTGCCTTCAAATCCAAGTGATTTGGATTACAAGTATGTTTCCAAAATGAATTATATTTGCAGGCCAAGGTTTTACTATATATTTATTTTTAGTAACTTTCACTTGTGTGATATGTATTAGTTCTTGTTCCAGTTAGGGCAAATGAAGTATCATAGACAATTTACTTCGTAAGTCTGTGAGCTAGATATTAATATTTTACACAGGCCAAATTAACCCATGGATTATGAAGGTTCTTTCCACACATTTTGTAGTTGGTTAAATTTTACTCTATTTTCTATTCTAGTTGAAGGTATGTTGTAAATATTTTCTCATGTTATTAAAAATGTTCCCCAAACAAGGATTGGATGGACATCATAAAGCCTGTCAGTTAGAAACACAGTATTTTAGTCAATAATTGCTTTGTGGTTTGATATATTATCTTTAGAAAATGTTATTAATATAAAATTTGCATGAATTTCTTATAAAATAAAGTTTTGCTCCCACTTAGCTGCATAGAAAAATTCCTGAAAGTAGTATTATAAGTGTCTTGCTTACTTTTCTCTCATTGCTAAGACAAAATACCTGATACCCAAAGTAAAGCAAGGGAAGGTTTATTTAACTTACAGTTTTTAGAGGTTTTAGTCCATACTCAGCTGGCTCCAAGGCAGGGTGGCATGGCTGAGGGGCAGCTGATCACGGTAACCTCAAGCAAGAAGAGCAAAAGGTCAAAAAATGGAAACTACACCTCCTTCCCTCCCTTATATAGTATGCTGAGTCCCTGCCCCTGGGCAGTGCAGCACTCATGCCACCAACCCCAGTGCTAGACAGAGAACCAATCCCAAACATTAGATTCAGTCACCACCATAACTGCGTGAGGCTTGGGGGGCCACCCAGACACAAACCATAACAATCAGTCAAGACTGATGATCATTTTTGAGGCCTTTGATTGCTTTCCAAGAGGAATACTGTATTTTCAAAAGTATGGAGGACTATTTTATCACACTACCATGAGTAATCATGTAAGAAGAAGACAATAGTCAAATAGAGACAGCATCATTCTAATAATTTTTGTATTAAACATGAGATTTAAAAAACATACAATGTTCATTTTTTTCTTTAAAGATGCTTATTTTTTCTGTTTTTTGATATTTTGTTAGTCATATATATATATATTTTCAAATGTTTAGCTTTGTTCCAAACTTTATATGAATAATTTAATTCAGTTTTTAAAGCAAAGAAAGATATGTCAGTTAACTGCAGAAATTGTATATGTTTTTATGCAACTAAGGCTACAATTTTCAAACTCTTACATATTGCTTATTCATTAGACTGTATTATAATCTCAAATTCAGGAATTCATATTGATATAAGCCTTTGATAACTTTATACTTAAAATGTGATATCTTAATAAAAATTAACTCATAACTCAAATACATAGGCTCATATAAAAGTGTGTGTGTAAGCTTTACTACTTAAAGTGTTTCTGCTTGTATAAAAACTGATATAAAATTATTTATAAAAATTAAATAAAAAATTAAATACTGGCCTGGAATGGTGGTGCACACATGTAGCCCTAGCACCTGGGAGGCTAAGAAAAATGGATTTTGAGCCCAGTCTTGGCTACATAGTGAGTTCAAGGCCAGTTTGTAAAACCCTATCTTAACTTTTTTTTAAAAATGGAATGAAATTGTGATGTTATGTAAGGTCTTTCTAGTCTTTTATTTTAAGCCAACATTTTTTTGCTTCTTATGAGGTGCTTATTACATTTTATCATAATGTAGGAAACTAAAAAGATAAAATGTTCTGTCTATTTATCTGTACTCACATGCTCCTATACACACATTAATGTTGCATAATTGGAATGGATAGAAAAGATCTATAATTTGAAGTCTGTGTGTAGCAAATATTTTGTGAAGTAGACTGGATTGTACAATTAGAGAGTATTATCCACATCAAGCAATCAATTGATGTCTACTTTGAAAAAAACTGTGCATCCAGGGTGGGAATCACTTATCATTAAATTAGAGAAACAGATTTGAAGAAGGCAACTGCTTGAGAGTCCATCTCAATGAGGGAAGAAAGAGATCATTTTTTTGATAAAGCAATCAGCATTTAAATGTGTGTACTGGGACCTCAAGTCTGTTTTAACTTAAAGAAAGAATTTTTAGCTGGGAAAATCTGACAAGATTTGGAGATCAAAACCAAAAACTATCTGGATCTTGTCTGCCTTTTATAGATCGTGGTTTTTTCATGTCACTAAGGAATGTTTTATTCCAATTTAAGGCAGACGGAAAATTGATTAATGCTGACATAGCTTTTCTGTGTCTCTGTACTGTATTTACCTGAAATATAAACCACAGTTTCAATAAATGCATTTGTCAAATAAGAATAAAAAAAATCTATCTGAAAATTCTGAAAAAAATGTAAAGCAGTCTAGTTATACTCTTTCCTTACAGGGAAAAAAAATTTAGCCAAGGAATATTACACTTTTTAAAAATGTAAGAAATGACTAATAACAAAATTAACACCTCAAATTTTCTTTCATGGCTTAATTTCAGTTAATAATGAATTTAGAGAACTTTTCTTTCCTCCTCAGGTTGCTTTTAGTTTCTTTTTCGCTGATTCAAAAGTGTTGGCTATTGAGCGCAGATGCATCTCTGTAAACTCTTCTTCCTCTACGCCCTGCTGAGTTGTGATCCAGATTGTTCCCTTGGGTTCTGGGAAGCCATTTACATCCACGCCATTGACTCTCACTTTGAATTATGAACGCTGCTACTCCTACGCGCCTTGGTTTCCTCACGTCTGTGTTCTACACAAGGCTTTCTTATGTGGGCGTTGCTTTGGAACTAAGTCTCCCCTGCATGCGTGCTGGGGCCCTTTTGCCTCATATGAAGTTTCCCTTAACAGCCTTTGGTTTTCTCTGAACTAAAGCCAAACCAAACCAAGCTAAAACAAAAACCCAAAAACCAAACAAAAGAAAAAGCCCTGCTTATCCTTCAGGAGACCCCATTCAAACACAACAGTCACAACAGAGCACCTCTGACAGAAATTAACTGGTAGTCCTTTCCAGGACTGACCAAGAAACCCTGTAGAACAAGTGAGTACACCTAAAGGATCAAAATGTGCCTGTTAAGCAACATTGATTTTCTGTGGTAAGAGGTCTTCTGTCACTAGTCCTTCAAAAATGGGCTCAGAATGGCTGGCTATGGATTCAGAATGCGGGTCCTGATTGTGAAGGCCGCTATGCTTGTAACTCCAGGCAGATAAGCCTTATGATATTTGTAATATATTCAATAAAGAACTGCTGACTCACTTTTTAGGAAACGTTTTCTCTGATATGAATAACTGAATCAATTAAATTGAATTCTAAGGAAAATATATTGAATATAATGACACTGAAGCTAGTAGATTTTACTATCTAGGTCTCATTTTTAAATCATTTTGTGAGTCAGTTATGAGACAGGTTGTGAATTTTATTGCTTCTTTGCAGTTATATAAAATATATGAGATACTGCATGTTCCATCTAGCAGTTGATAATAAACACATATTGTGTGAATACATTTGAGAAAAAGGTATCTTATGAAGTTCTTTGAGTGGCAGTAAAGCCAAACGTAAGTTATCAGTAGTGTTATTCACTTTAAGATTTCTAACTACTGTTTGTCTATATTTAATCTTTATAATATGATTCTCTATTTCTCCTCTCCTTCACTGTGATGTCTCTCAAGGGAATCTCATCTTCTTTTCTTCATATTTCATTTAAAAAATTCATTTAATATAGGTTATTGTCTATTATGTACAAGATAGCGAACCACATAGTAGTTAAATTTAACTTTCAAACTGATGCCTGCATATAGACTTACAAAACCTGATCAGGGGTTCAAAATTAAGGTTTTTGTTCAAGGAGACCAGACTTAGTAGGAGATACAATCTCAGTTATGAGAGAAATGAAAGATGACATAAAAAGCTGGAAGACAGTAGGCTCTTGAGAAATGACTATACTATGGTATTTTTACTTGATACTAATTTTTGTATTAGGCAAAAGAGATTTCCTTCTGAAGCTGAGATATCCAAAAATCAAATGCAGTACTATCTTTTACTGGCTTCCCAGGGCAATGCAAGTAGGTGTGGGGCGGGGAGTAGATGATGGTGTTCATCATGGGTGCACTAACTTTCAGGGCCTCCTTTAGCTCCATTACATCCTTACTTATGTCAAAATCACAAAAGAGAAACTGAATGAAAGACCCATGGAATATTTTGTGTTGGTCATAATGCTGAGATTCCCTAGCCCTGCTATAAAGCCTGGATAAATATGAGAGATTTCACTTCTCTAATTATTCAAGTTATACAATCTGGCACAGTTCATGCTCCAGGTGGGCCTGATGTAATTACAGGAGACTTGGGTTTAGGGTTCAGAGGCTGGACATCAGAAACTCAAAATTAAAGACAATGAGTCCAAGAAGTAACTTCAGGCCAGAGCACTTGCCTCGCATGTGCAAGAGAGACCCTCCCCTCAACAGAAAAGAAAAAAAAGAAAGGAAAGACAAGACAAGACAAGACAAGAAAAAAAAAAAAGAAAAGAAACCCAAAACCCCAAATTTAAGGGATTGGCAGTGCAACAAGGTTTTCATTTCTTGCTTGAAGAAAGTAAACATTTACATGAGGAATATCTGGGAACAGTCCTCAGCAAGAAAGGCAGATAAAGAGCTATTAGCAAAATAGGGTCTCAATAATATTGCTGCAGAAAAATGAATCATGTCAACAACCACATGACCCATCAGGACCCTGGGACCCTGGGTGAGAGTTACACTTTCCCTTCATCCCCATCATGACAACATCCTGTGAGATGACGCACAGGACAACTACACATGCAAGTGACACGCTAGTAACCACATTGCTTAAAACTGCCGCGCACGTGGCAAATTCTTTTATGGCAATAGAAAACTAATATAACTTAGAAGTGACTTACCTCACTTTAATCTGCACTACACTACCCAGAATTCAAACATGTAGCCCGTCTAACCTACAAGGAAGACTTGGAAGTGTAGATTAACTTGCTTTCAGGGTGGAAAGGAAGCATTGGTAATCACAGAGGAGTGACTTTGTTCCTGTCTTTTATGTTAGCCACAGATAACCAAGATGTGTTTCCAGGGAACACAGACATCCTGATATTTACACAGTATTCAATCTGGTTCATTCATTTTGTTGTTTCATAGGAATGAAGAACGTCAAAACCGTAATACAGATCACAAGAAAGTAATGTTAATCACATTTAATTTTTAGACCTGATTTCACCTGTACATGCTAAACGAAATTCAACAAGTTAGTCACTCTATGTCATTTCTCCATGTATAAAATTACAGGTAGGTAATCAAGTCATACATAAACCCTGTGAAGACAAGCTTAGATACAGCCTTAAGAGGCATGGAAATTAAAATTATTCTTTCCTATGTAGCATCAGTAACAATCAATGTACTCTAATAGCCTCAATAGGAAAATCAATAAGACTAAGGCTTGGGTTTATTTTGTCTTTGTTTTTCTCTCAAGGAACATTTACAAGTACATTTAATATATTGAAATGCAATTATAGAGTGGTCTTTTCTAATTTTTTTTAAAATTTTATTTAAAGAGAAAAAAAGCAATACAGGAAAAAGGGTAGAAACAATACGAACCTCAAAAAAAAAATGTAAAGAAATCACTAGCTGACAGACCACAGTCCTCCCAGAAACAGCTGTTCATGTTACAAAATTAAGGTACACAAAGTGAACAAACAGTGAGGCTGCAAACAGTTCTGTTCAACGATCCAACAAAAACCTGGTAATATGGTTATCAATCCCACACACTTAAACATTCATGCAGTTATACCCTTTAGAGCATTTTCTTTTCCTCTTTTTGCTTTTTAAGTACATTATCTGTTTAGTTATATTATGTTTCAGCTTTCTCAGTACCTTATTGATCTGTTTTGTGGCTGTTACTTCCTTTTTAATCACCTTATATAATTCTGTTGTTTTGTTTTTGAGTTTCTCGTCATTCATGTCACATGGATCAGCTTTGGTGGAGTTGGGAGTTTTTGGAGGTATTTTGTTACCTTATTTTCTCATGTTCTCTTGTTTTATTTTTATTAACTTGGAGGTAGAGTGGTCTTTTGCTCATGTTTTCTTCACTTTTTTCTAGGGATCTCATCCACAAAAATCTTTTTATCATTACAATAAAACCTTGGTTTCCAAGTGTAATTTGTTCAGGAAATATGCTTATAATCCAAAGCACTCGTATATCAAAGTGAATTTTCCCATGAGAAATAATGGATACTCAGATGATTCATTCCATAAGCCAAAAATATTCATATAAAATGATTGCAATACTGCAAGACAATACATGGAGAAAATACGAACTATAAAGAAATACAAATTAATCTGCACTTACCTTTGAAAACTTTCTTGTCCTGTGTGAGGGAAATAAGAAATGTTGTGTAGGATGAATTTCACAGTCACTAACACAAGCACTACTCTTTTGCCTCTATGAAATCTTTCCCTTTCCATGCAAGTTTAGCAGGAAACCTATCCAATGACACTTGCTTTTGTCTTGTTTTGAGGATTTTGCATAAATATGACATTGCATTGTCATTAAAGAGGTTCATTCCTTGCACTGCTACAGTTATTTGGAAAGTGCGTTTCTATAAAATTTTGCACCATTTCTCACATTTTACAAATGTGAAAAGAAATATTTCTCTGTCTTTTTCTTCTTTTTCTCTGCAGATCAGATGTCCCACATAACCTCTGGCCTTGGGAAATTAGTACAATGAGGGTGGGGTGAGGGAGAGGGAGAAAGAGAGAGGGCACTGATTCCTGTGACACTTGGCCATGTACGACTCCTGTTACAAGTTGTAGCTTGTCTATCAAGTTAAATTTATTTAGAAATGTTTGCTTTTCTTGCAAGATGCTCACAGATCTAGTTACTCACAATCCAAATTTTTACTGTCCTCTCCAAGGCAGGTTTTGAGTAGTCAAGTTCCAGGCCTCTATTTTCAACATCTTCCACAACATTTTCATAGTTACAGGAAACTGTTTGAGGCTTAACATTTCAAAAATCATATCCATCATAGTATAACCCAAACCCAAAATGTTTTTACTGTTGTACCCATTGTATTTCTTATTTTTCCAGATAGTACCACAACCATTCAATTCTCCAAGTCAGAAATTTGTGGATAACTGTACATTTTGTTTCCTTCATGTCATCCAATTCATTATCAAGTCCTGTTTTCTAAGTTTTTGACTTTTTTTTAAACTCAGATGTCCTTTATATCTGACCCATGCTGCCAGAAATGTTTCTTCCTTAAAACTGATTCCTCTAATCTTAATTTATCAGAATATTTGCCACATAAGGGACACTGTGGTCTCTCTAAATGTCAACCTTATTAACTACTTTAACTCAATGACTCACTTTGCATTTAGTTACAAGTTCAAAGCTTTAGTTGTTTTTACAAGGGTGCTGACGATCTTTCCCTTTATGCATTTCCATTTTAATCATCTTAAAAAAATAACCACTATTCAGCTTTCTACCAATTTTTGCTTCCTTAGTGAGCATTGTGTCTTCTACCTTTGATTTGTTTCAGAAATTATTTCTTACCTGGAATATCTGTACTTACCTTGTCAACTTTCTTAAATAATTGCCGTAAAAATTTCAAAGCCTTATCTTTCTTTAGAGTTTTTTTTCAATTTCCTTGATCAATAAAGTGTTCCATAAAAAATTATGAGCTTCTACCATAGATGTTTTTCTCACTAAGTTACTGCAGTTTTATAAGGTCTCCTATATCCACCAGGATTTCTTTGGGTGTGTGGTCTATAATTTGTTTGGCCTTTATATTTCCAGAGAATATTTTTGTATTTGATGCATAGGAGCACTCAAAAAATTGTTTTATGAATATAAAAGTATATGCAATACATGGAAGGTGTTAATGTGTGACAAAATTATGAAGTGGAATTTAAAAGTCTTGACAGTAAGTAATGACTTACTCTTCACTGATAGAATACATTTTTTAAAGTTCTTCAAAGAATGTAATCATTGAATAATCAACTGTGCAATTGTTATATTGCTTTGTCAAGAAAATGAAACATTAATTCATTACATGAAATGGGCTATGCTTCAAATGCCTCTTTTGAAATTTTATGTAATTTCATTAGACTAATTTGTATATAAAAGGAAGATAAAAAAGATAGTTTCAAATTGTTTAATAGAACAAAATATTTGAAACAAAAGTTTAAGATAAATGATCAATATCATCTTTCTAAAATACTTCTACTAAGTGAATTAAGGAATCCAATTCTTCAAGAGTGTTTCTTATTCTGTGATATTTAATTGCACTCAGAAAAATATGGTAATTTACTTTCAGGACCTGATAAATTTTATAAATAGCATTTTCAGGAAGACAGAAATTAAACTTGCATTTTTCCTCAATTTTGAAAGTTGATACATTTAAGGTAATTTATTACTGTAATTTCATTTGAAATTTCTATTTCTCTCACACGTAATTCTCTATAACATAGCTACCAAAATAAGTAATAGGGAAAGTATTTGAACAATTCAAATTAATGTCCCAGAATTGAGACAATAATTCTTTTCACTTGTGTTAATTTGCCTGAAAGATACAGTTTAGTCCTAAGAATTATCACAGAAAACGTGAGTACTTACATATATGCTTTTGTGCATGATTGTCTTGGCTTTGTTTATAGTTTCATAAATGCAACCTTACCATTTCCAAGAGTATTTTAATCCTGAATAGTACCAGTTAAATAAAAACAAATGTTCTTTTCCCTTTACATTATATGTATAAAATTTGAGCTGCATAGAAGTGATATTCAACTCAAGGATTAGGCAGTTAAAATCCATCTTCTTATTTGAATAGATTCATTGTGCTGGAATTGAAAGAAGGTAAAAAATCATAGTGTCTTTTATTATTTTTTAGGCCTTTTGATTTTATAAGCTCTGGATTTTTATCACACATTTTAATACAAGAGGCAACTGAACTTCATGATGTGCTATGTGAAATACCATATGTGTTTTCCTTTCTCGTGCCTCATTTTCCCACATTCCTAGCGTATGATGAATCCTGTTCTCTGTTTATAGGTATGTGGAATATTTTGGGTCATGCCCAAGAATTTAACAGTCTAGAAAAGACAGCAGTGTTTTAAAGGGCCTCTTCACCCGAACCTCTGACATCTCACAACCAGAGAAAATGAAAGCCAATTCATTCAAAGTAAATTACATATTCCGTTTTTATTTATCTGAAAGTTAGAGTATTGATAATTTTATTTGTCAATCTTGTGCTTTATCTGTATGAAGAAAAATAAATTTTAGTTTTCCACTAAAACAAACCTTTATGCACACACATGCATAATATTTGAATATTGAGAGCAAGGCTTTCATACTTATTGAAGGCGATATTTTAGTTTAACTAATTTTGTATTACAGATTTCAGTGATAAATGCTGTTATGGTAAACCACTTGTTCCAACGGTGAAATGGTAGTTTTCACTCTTTTTAATAATGTCAAGAAGTATAATACTATTGGTGTTTATTTTACATAAAGTTTATATTCTATCTATGTAATTAGGCACATTTTGAGGAAAATACATTTGGCAAAGTTGGAAACAATCTATATAAATGAATAATTGTATCATCTTCATGAAGCATGTCTGGGAACCCAATGGACACAAAAAAATTATCATTAGTCTTACATAACCCTCAAATGCAGAAATAATCTAAAAATTGAAGGGCAGAGAGATTTCTCTGAATAAATTAAAGATACTAGAAGTTATTAGGGTATTTCTGTTGAAGAACTGGGCAAGTGGCTGTAACACTTTTGAAAAATCAACAATAAGACCATTGATACACACTTCGGTTCTTTGCTTTGACCTAGATGCTGTGAATGTTGTGAGAAAGACATGTACAATGAAGATGTCATTAGAGGTGGCAGCATATTTGAGCCCAGGTTTTAAAATGTGATATAATATTACGTTCAAAAAATTAGAGGATAAAGTTTCACGTAGTACAATGGTATGTGCTGTACAAATGCAAAGCACAAAAAATAAAGGCATACAATCAAGAGTGAAGTATGGTGGAGTAAAGTGAAATTTTGGTTTTTCAAGTTAGCTTCGCCTGAAAATACTGAAAATACATCTACTTTTGTATTTTCAGAGAATATTTTAAATGAATGCAAGAATCTCTAAATTTTGGAAGTGGTTTACTGACTGTCACTGTTTCTTAGTTTTGTTATTTTCAAAAAAGAAATAATAATTTTGAAGTCAGTAATTTTGAGAAATAATATAGTAATGTATTGATAACTTTTAATAAAATGCCTATTAAAATGTTACAACTCAATAAATGCCATAGCAAGTTCATGCTTAAACCTGCCACAACACAACTGTTCTGCACACAAACAGAAACACACCGATGCCTGAATTCCTGCTCCAGAAAGGAAGGCAGAGTTTTTCTTCAGGTGCTGCTCCCTCTCCTCCTGACAATTCCATAGCTTAAATATGACAGTGTAGGTTTCTTTTTTGTTTATCTTTTACTTGATCTTATTAGTACATGTGTCTAGCACGTAATGTTTGCATTCCCTGTGGGAAGTTGGTACTTTCATGTAACACATTAATTTCTTTTTAAATCTGCTATCTCTTCCCTCTCTCTGCCCTCTTCTTTTGCCTTGATCCCCCTTTTTTGTACACATTTTCAGTACATAATATTTATAACCCTTATGTTGAAGCTAGTACATGTGTATGATATACTCTACTTCCTTTTTTATTCGAACGTTTCCTTCCTCCCCCTCAAATGTAGATCTATAATAATTAAATAATAATAGTAAACTAATGTTAGATTGTGAAGAAAAAAGATATCTGCTCAGTATATGTGTATATATGTACAATTACAAAATAAGAAATAGTCTTGACAATTATGGTCCTTCTTCCTGTAATTGGCCACGTAGTTGTAGGTGATACTCTTAACTTCCTTCTTCTGTGACCCATTCTGTATGTTCTCTTCAGCCTAAGCAGAGTTTGGTTTTATAGTTGGCAGAGTTATTTGTAATTGGCACTTTATTTCCTTTTCCCCTCCCTGTCCTTTGTTATCTCTTGTCTTAGATTCCTTTCCCATCTCCACAAAGTCTACCTGTTGCTGAAATATTTCCTTTATTTTGACTTTTATATTATATAATTTTGGACTTACTATGACAAAGCAGCTGTGCAATATTTAACCTATGTTACTTTACTTTACACTATGGGCTCACAATGCATCTGTAAAAGACTCAAAATTATTTTGCTTTGTGGCTGAGTAGTATTTCATTGTGGATAAGCATTCATCTGTCAATAAAAATACAGGCTATGTTCAAAATTTAGCTATTAAAAGCTATGCTACAGTAAACATGGACATGCATATATGACTGTCATATGATTAATTTACATTTGACAAATCTGCAACAGAGTCAGGAAATCTAACCAATCCAAAAGCATCTAACCTCATCTCATTAAAAAAAAACTGGAATCTTGGAAGTTTCTGAGATTTTCCCATAAAAAGTAGAATTCCGGTTTGAATTGGAACCATGAGTTCCTGTAAAGCTATTATTTAGCTCTCATGGATAAGGTCTTCAAAATTATGTATAAAAAAGAAAGTGAAATTCCCAGTAATGATGAGGCTAGTGTGTTTTCCTCTCTCTGAGACAAGAGACTGAAAATAAGCTTCTTGGAAGCAGAAAAGAAATGTCAGGAAAATATCAGTTAAAATAGCAGAGCAATATAGTAACCTTTATTTCCCCTTCCCTAAAGAAATTATTCAAGTGTGTTTTTAAATTATCTTTATTTTCACTTTCTCTAAAATTACTCACTAGTGACAGGCACAGACTACCAACATCATTTTATGTAGCAGTAAATGGTAAAGGAGATTTATATTTAGCCCAGAAGCCTAGGGAAGATAAAGCATATAATGTCCACAGAGGTGTCAAACTAGTTTAGCAAGTGATTTCCCAGTTAAAATGGATTAAGGTGCTTATCTCCCTCAATAGAATTAAGCCCGTAAACCTAGTAATAGTCATTTTGTGTATTGTTAAAACTGTGTCAAATTTTGAAAACAGGAGCTTTGCTGAATCCTTCTACCTCCATTTGTATTATACAGGCTTGTCTGTGTTCTCACATAGGCCAAAAGAAGAACCTTTATTGCAGGAAAAAAAATCATGCATTACATGCAAATTTAGTGTCAAACAATTTGTCCTGGCTTTGAGATTGGAAAACAATTACTGTTAAATAAATGCATTGACAAATATATGAAGAGAATTTGAACCTGGTTGAAATTCTCTCTTTAATGTGCATCTGTTGGTGTGTTCTATGCTTTTCGACAGTAGTTATATGTCTTGTAAATTGTCAGAAGAAATATAAAACAAGTCATATACCAATGAAACTAGTTCAAATAACTTCAGCTTGGAATAATACAGCAATTATGCTTCCTGTGGAGAGTGGAATGTGTTTCTTAAACAGTGGCTCCGAATCCCACTCTTAAGAATGGGAAACAAATCTATGTAGTTCACTATTGGAAAGATCACTGTCCTGCTCCGTAAGCCACTAGCCATTAGCTGTCACTCACGAGTCATTTGCCATTCCTGTGGGGTGTGCACTATGGTAATATTGAATACGCACTTGGATTCTGTATCTCTAAATCCTGCTGGTTACAAACTTATCACGCTTCTAGCAGATTCTGAAAGATGGTGGCTAGGGTAGAGCTGGTGGTGAGCTGTGAGAGGTAAGGATGGTTAACTACTTCCAAACTACAGAGAAAGTGCTATATCATGGTCCAGCTTTATATAAAGCTGGGCATTATTGGAGTAATAAAACAACAAAAAGCAGGAAAAGCACTGTTAAAAAGCAGTCAAAATTTGAACCTTTTAACTTATGTTTAATAAGAAAAGATATAAAGTGTGTAGCAAGCTTTTCTGTTGTCATTTGTTGAGGAGGAAGGATGCTATGCTACATGTGATGAGCTTGACCACACCTGATCTGGTCACAGACTTGAATTCTGTAATAAACTGTGGTGTTGACTTGAGTAAGGAATGCTTTTGTATTATTTAAATCAGTTTAAAAGTTCTGAGTGTTTCTGAATGACTGATTTACCAAATAAGGAAGACCCACTCTGCATGGGGGTGGTATCAACCAGTAGGTTTGTAACCTGAAGGAAATAAACAGGGGAAAAAAAGGAAATCTTATTTTGCTTCTACAAAGGAACCCATCTTCACCATTGCCTATGGACATCTGTCTCTAGGCTCCCGGCAGAGACTCTTGACAAGTCTCGTGCGGAATTTCCTCAGCTTCCAGTGCAGATTCACATGGGACTCTGCATGGAGCTCCACATCTTCAGTTTCTGATGAGATTCTCAACTTCCGGTGCACACACATGGCCCTGTTGCCTTCTTCCATCCCAACTCTGCAGTTGCTGTAAGCCTACCTCATTAATCTGTATGTGTGTGTGTGTGTGTGTGTGTGTTATTCAATCTGTTTTTCTAGTGAATCCTAACATACACAGATTACTTCTCTCAAGATAAAAATTAGTAAGGTACAAGGGGAAAAAAAATCTTTAAAACATACCATGGTACTTCATGGTCATTTGAAAGTTAGAAGTTGGTTTGATCAATTAATATAATTCAATAGTGCATTATATTACATCTTATGTAATTAATAACATCATAGATAATTTACACATATATTTGATACTCTTGTCCACTCTATTCTGTAGGCATTATTATTCTTGGTCCAGGTGAAGAAATCAATCAGCTATATGACTTGTCCAAGATTTCACAAACAGCAAACAAAATACACAGCTGGGTGTTGTCATGGTTTATGTCGGTGGGTCCCAGGCCTCATGTATTTGCATTGTGCATTTGTGATTGGTTCATTGTCTAGTGCTTGGATTGGTGATGTCAGTGCTACACCCTCCCAGGGGGTGGAGCCAGGATGTGATGTAATGGCAGGAAGAAGGTGTGTCGCTCTCTTGCGGTTTCCACTTGCTGTTTGCAGCCACCATGAACTGTGGCCCGGCCATGCCACCCTGCCTTGGAGCCAACTGAATATGGACTGAAACCTCCAAAAACTGTAAGAAATAAAGCTTTCCTTTCCCAACTTTGGGCATCAGGTATTTTGTCTCAGCGACAAGTGAAAAGTAACTAAGACAGGTGTCAAAATGTCTCATTCAAGAGTGTGACCTTGCACTTGGTGTCTACTTTTTAGAGTTGAAAGATTTGGTTCGTAGTGCCTTTTGGACTTAGGGATTCACTGAGTTTGGCTATTTGTATGTGATATAAAGTATTATATTAAATATGATTTTTGAATGAAAGAATATTTTGGAATATCATAGAGTATATATATATATATATATATATATATATATGTTAAATAATCTTTTAAAAATTTTCAGTTCATATATTCAACCACCGTAACATTTGAGGCAAACTTTTCCTTTAGGCATGAAAGAATGATTGATTACTCCTTCAAAACATGTCTACCAGCATTAATTTACTGGAAAGTGAAACATACCTTTTTATTCTTTAAAAAACACTTATTCAAGGTGACTTATAGAAAACTCACCCCACCTCCAGATCAAATCAGCTATGCACTGTCTAATCAATTATGTTCTCTACTTCTCTTATAAGTAAAGAATTATCTGGAAAAGCAGGTATATTTCTTGGGTCTCTGGTACTTTAATTTTGAGGTATAAACTGGATATTTTTAATTTGTTCCCAAGCCTTCTCTGGGATCTCCATTTATGTGGAACTTCTGACAAGGTAGCTTTGATTTCCAAACCCTGAAGAGTTTTATATCCTCTCTCTCCCTCTCTCTCTCTCTCTGTCTCTCTCTTCCTCCCTTCATCCCTCCCTCCCTCCCTCTCGGAAAATACTGATTTTTCCAGTAGATTTTAAGGAATACTTCCATCTAAAATTCTCTAAGGAAAATGACAAATATTAGATCTAAATGTGGATAAATAATTTAACTCAAAATAATTGGACTTCTAAAACTTAACTAAAAATAAATACATTAAGGAGTGTTGATAAAAATGAAACTTCTGACTCCTAACCCAAGAGAGTACAAATTCAATAGGTCTTCATTAGGCCCAAGAATTTGCTTTACAAATAAAAATCTACCCTTAGAAATCAACATTCAATAATAGTGAACAGCAAGAAAATACATGGTAGACATTTTTATGTATTTCTCAAAAGAGAATTCAAGAGATGACAATATGGAGTCCTAGAAGAATGTTTGGAGAGGAAATATCGGAATGGAGGACATAAGAAGCTGGCCTTTGAGGATGGAAAGACAGAGCCAGGGGAGCCACAGTGGCCTCCTGGGCTGCAAAGAGTCAGAGTCTGTGGAAGTGGCTTCTCAGACCTGGCCCGCGGTGCTTCACTTCCTCATTTGCCAGCTACAATGTGCGTGAGACAAGTCTGCATGTTGTGGGGCCTCTCTCACACTTTAGCTTTCTTCCTGAAGGAACGAGGGGTATGTCTCATCTCCGTCTCATCACAGCCCACTTGGCCCAGTCTCTCAATAAACAGATTACTCCATGGGTAAAACAACAACAACTACAACAGCAAAAAGAGCAGCCATTTGGCGGGTGTACCCTCCTTCCTCTAGGCTGCTCCTCCATTTGACCACCTATTAGGTTAAAAGCTGCAAGTGAGTATTGTATATTAGCTAGAGTTAATTTCTTATTATTTTGTTTTGAAATCCTGTATGGTTGTTTTTATTCTTTTGTTGTTGTTTTGTTTTTAAAATAAGAAATAATACTGAAAAAAAAGAAACCTGGGTGAGCTGGACAAACAGAAAATGGGTGAAAAGAAGGTGGGTTTAGAAATGCAGGGTGAAAACAGACAAAGATGGAGAGAAGCAGCATAGAATATATTATGTGAACGCTAGGTGATTTAAATAGCACTAGTATTAAGGACATTTTTGGTCAGGTTTATTAAGCTTCAGGCAGATCATAATTTGGCTGAAATATATGGAGGAAACAGCCAAGGTATGTCTGAATGGTAAGAAATGGACCACAGTTAAAATTTGACTGTGAATAACTTATGCAGTTTGTAGTTTTCTGTGTGATTCAACTTGAGATGGTAGTAGTATAAAGCAATTAAAAATAATTTACTGAGGTGATACTCAGACTCATTTTCTATACCCATGGATTCCCATTTCAAGTAGTTTTATTTAAAGAAGATAAAATTCTGACTAGCAATAATTGATAGTGGGTATTAATACCCTCTAACATATTACAATTTCATTTCCCATCTTTGTTATTGCAGGAACTCAAACCCAATGACTATTTCTGTGGCAATAACTCTGCATTAGATAAGTTTAGTTTTACTTAAAGTTTTTTTGAAAAAAAATCTATATTTTTATAGTAACTTGAGAAGTGACTGAATTAGAAGATTATAAATTAGTATTTATAATCATGTTTGTCCATTTTAAATGCTATATTTACATGTAAATCCACAAACACAAAGAAACAATGGGGAAAATTATAGAATCGAAAGTATTGCAAATCTAATTATAAATAGACAATATTTTGCCATAGCAAAGGAAGATAAAATATATCCCCTAATGTTATCCAAGTGTCACCAAACTCCCTTATGCTACACTGCGTTTGTAGCTTTAGTAGTTGGCTAAGTCAGCTTTCTTGTTGCTGAGAACAATACCCAGCACCCACTTGGGTAAAGGGGAAAAGTTTATTTAAGCTCACAGTTTGCAGAGATTTGGTCCATGATCAGGTGGCTGCACAGCAGGGTGGCGTTGCAGAAGAGAAACGGCTCATGGCAGGACAAGCAGTAACAGAAAGTCACATTACTATCTCTCCGATTTTATACCTGGTCTTCTGTATTTGTATTTTAGAAGGCAAAAGCACAATGATGTCTTGTCTTTCTGAACAAAGGTATTAGCTAAACAACAAGTTAGCTTTCAAAAATTTTTCTTCTCTCCGGTAGAAATCATCAAACCCTTTTTTTGGGCTCTCCTCATAAATTAAAAAATATTGTTTATTTGAAGGAAAACAAAGACAGGGACTTAAAAAATAAAGAATGTTCACAAGGCCCAATTGTTAATAATTATTGTTTCAAAATAAATCAGAAAAATGTGTTTGCTTGAAATTAATTAGAAAGGTTGTGCCTCTAGTTAATGAAAACTCATCACGTTCAACATCTGTACATGTTTCCATACACATAACCATCTTTAAAATACATCAGTGCAAAGAAACTGTCAGATGACTAATTCTAGAATCAGAAATAGCAAATTCACACATGTTTATTTTTTATTACACCAGAAACACACTTTGAAATGTAATTAGCCATGGCTAGAGTCAGTTTCGTCTTCATTTGATGCCAGTATCTAATGACAAAATTTCCTCCACATACTCACTAATACTAAACTATATCACTGCTCTTATGACTGCTTATCATTCTAATTTTGCTTTGCTTCCAAAGGATATAAAGTGATAATTTAATAGCTTAGAACTCCCCCAAACTGTTGGGAGAAGAGCTTTAAAATTGGCACATAGATCTTCCAAGAAAAAAATTGTAAAATAAGGCCACAGATCCGATTATGTTGCATCTTCCTCCAGAGAGCCTTTTTTCCTTCCATGTCACCTCACTGTACATGAATTTAACCTCGAATTCCAAAAATTCACAATCAGATTTGCTAGGCAGCACTTAGAACAAGTATCCTGTCCTATTAGTGTGCCATTCTACTGTGTGCTGTGTTTGCACCAAATGGTGCAAACATGGTGACCAAATCTGGATTTGACAACAAATTCCAGGACCACATTTTATCTCTTGGCAGTCGGAATTATCAGGAAGTTGTTGCTCACAAGCCAGCAAAATACTTTACTATGTGTCTTCCTGTCCCTAAGTTTAATTATATAACCTGCAATCATGTGTAAGAGGGGGTACGTATGATCCGACCAATTTTGACCAGCTCCAACCAAGTCAAATTCCTTCCTGTGCCCCAAGTCATGAAGGTCAGTGTCACCTTGGTTTATTTGGGATTCACTGGTTATTTTTTGCACTTGGAATCTTTTGAAGTAGTTACCATAATCCTTCATAATTTGTCACATAATAAAAATTCATCCTCAAGGTACGCTTATCCTCTGAAGTGAGTGTCACCATAGAAAGTTGTTTTTTTCCATGTGACTTTGCTAGGTGAACGTGATACCTACTACACTGCAGAAACTTCCCCAGTGGGCTTTGTGAAATCAACCCTTAGAGGGACAATGCACTATTGCAAGTTTTTTTTTTAAATTGAATTTAACAGGCCAGGAATTTAGCTCAGTGGCATAAGTGCTTGCCTCGCAAGCATGAGGTCATGTGTTCAATCCCTGGTACCAAAAATAAATAAATAAATAAATAAATAAATAAATAAATAAATAAAAATTAATTTAACATACTTATTTTCTTGTTAATTTAACATACTTATTTTCTTGTTTTACATTTTTATTGTTTATTCATTAATTTTATTAGTACATGCTTGCCATGCATGTTTGTCTCCTTTTTCCATATATATATATGTATATATCCTTCTTCCATATATATATATGTCTCCTTTTTCCATATTTTATATATATATACATATATATTTTACATATTTTATATATACAAAATACATTTTTCCTGGGGAAAGTTCTTGTAAGCAGTGTTGGGAGTCTATACTTCTTTATTTCCTATGCAGAATTTACTAACCTATATTTTAGGTCCATAAATGGGTTCAAAGTAATATTGCTAAAATTTACTTGACCTAGCACTTAGATAAGTGGAAAATATCTGACTTTTTAATTTGTAATTTGACAAAGATGATGCACTATGAAATTATTATTTGTCTTTTAGCTGCTTGTGGGAGGCAAGACAAATGTCAGGACCATGAGAGTCTGCCCCTGGGAAGTTTGTCTCTGCAAGGTGGGTCTGTCTCTCTGTCTCACTTTCCTCTTCACCGGGACAAAATATCCAACCCTTGTCGGTAGAAGGAGGAGAGGTTTATATTTTGCTCATGTTTCACAGAGGTTTAAGTCTGTAGTTGGGTGGCTCCAGAGCAGAAGCAATACCATAAAAGGGCTGGAAATGGGGAGATGGACCTTGTGGAGACAGGAAAGACAGAAGACAGGTCAGGGAGGAGAAGGGCAAGTGAAAAGGACCAGATAAAATATAGCTATTCCAGGTCACCAAGATGAATGCAGTTGTCATGTGTCACAATCACATTCTAGCAACAGGGGAGAGCCAAGTTCATGATAAAGGAGTCTATGAGATATAAATGTTCACTTCCCTGCCGCTCCTGGCTGAGGCTTCTGAGTAGTGACCTGTAGTAGTTTAAGGGCTCTAAATGGAACACTCCCTAAATAGCCCATACTGTACCCATCCTTTAACCTTACATTACATATAATACTGATAACTCTTAAGGTCTTTAAGTAACTGCTCCTTCAAGGGAAATAATTATGTGTCCACCCATCTTCTCTCCTTTTAAGTTGCATCAGAACTGAAAGATTGTCATCTAAATTTCTTGTATGAATACACTGTTTCTTGATCTCCATAGGGGAAATATTTTCTTCAAACATACTAAAGTATGAGTGTGTGTGTGTGTGTGTGTGGTGGGGATGGAGGTTTGTGGGGCTCATCTGCTAACTTCACTCTTTCCAATTTCCTGGAAAATAATTTTTCAAACTGCAAATTGCATACTCTGCTCATATTTTAAAAATAATCATCCTCTCTAGAATGTGCTGAAAATGAAGTAAGTGAGGACTTAAATGCCACTTAAAGTACCTGTATCAAATGACCGTAAGCAACTTCTCAGCTTAAACCTGGGCTTTCCCACATGTAAAACAGACGTAAGGGTATCCACCCATCCAGGAAAGCTAATGTGGAGAGTGGGTTTAGTGGACATAAAGCAGCTAGGCCATGAACTCATGTTAGAAAGGTACATGAGTGTACAAATAAATGCATTCATAATATTTATTTGAAGCTAGTTAGTATCAGTTCTTTTAAATTTCACTTTAACCCACTTTAAACTACTTGACTGTCTACATGTTCATGATAATCATTTTGATGGCATTTTAGGAGTGAAGTGGAAACTGCTTCTCTCAAGTCTTCTAAGAAGAACAAAGTTTTTGCTTCAAGATGCTGTAAAAATTCAATCACATGGCATTCTTAACCACTTACCATACTTTTTCCTTTGCTCAAATATTCTCCACAAAGCCATACAAAATTCTGAAAGAAAAAGTTCTATAGTAATCTCCATAATGGTTCCCTCACTTTTGTGTTGTAAATTGTCACACTGTATTCTCAGTGGTTCAAACAGATGGGAATAATTATAGGTGCACAGTAGAAATAAATTATTTCTTGAGTAAAAAAACCTTTTGAATTAGTGTTATATCTTTAATCCTGTAACTTGAGATATATCTCTGCTGGGTGGACATGGTAAATGTCACTAATACATAATAAAATAAAATAATACTTTAGGTAAAACCTTTAATACAAGTATTAAATTTCTCCTGATTATTATTTAATTGAAAGTAAGAGAATCGGTTCTTATTCTGGAGTCTACCAACTGGATAATTCTAAATATTCATACTTTGCAGTAGACTTCTTAGCAGTTTCTATCCAGCTCTAAAGATAAAATGATGAATCAACCACTCAAAGCACTTCATCTGATAAGTGATAACATGTACTCGTTTCTTAAAGGATTTTGTTGTCTGGCTTCATCTTGTCTTTGACAAAAGTCCAAAGAAGAGTTATCTTTCTCTGCTTCCTGCTGTCTCTTTACCTTCAGAGATTGTTTGGCCTTTTCTGTGGCTGATCTGTGACTTGGTTTCACAAGGAAGCAGCCTGAGAAGTGGCACTGTCCCAGGAGCTGACCGAGGTGGACTCTGTCTGGGTGAGGAAGTCCTCTTATCTAAGTCTAGAAGGAACTGAAAGCAGACAAGATTTAAGCTGACTCCTCTGTCAAACTACAGATGCCAGTTAAAGTCAAGTGAGCAGATTGACAGACCCTGTTTCAAACCAGAGCGTGAGACAAGGCAAGGATATTTAATGATCTTTATAGTTTTTACAGTCTTTCACAGGTCAGGAAGGGGTGGGGGAGAAACACAGGAAACCTGAGCTGGAGTATCTTAATTTTCACCATTTTGAGTCTTTTACTGGCCTGATAATCAGATCACTACCATGGATCCTCAAATGTGCAGGCTGGACTTTGTGTCTAGGAGATTTTCATCTCAATTCTCAGAGGTAGTCAAGGAAAAAAAAAAAGAACCAACCTCTTAAATCAGACAGTATAAATTCACATTCCCAACTCCTACTTCTTACTGTCTGGGTGACTATTGACCAATTACTTACTTCCTCTGTTTCTTAGTTTCTTTACCCTACAAATGAATAACAAAATTATATTACTTAATCTATAAGTGAGCCTCAAATTAACTGAGACATTTAAAGTACTTGTTTTCACAGCTAATAAATGAAATTTATTTTCATTGTTAAATTAAAATACTCCAAAATTGGCTCAATGAAATATATATCATAATATTTACAACACAGAATCTAGATTTCTAACCTTACCGTATGTGATGGATGAGTGCATATATTTTGGAATGCTCAAGTCCCACCTGTGAAGCAGAGGTCACATTAATCACTTGCCTTTTTGAGCTAAAATTTCTAAGTGAATAAAACCTTACCATAATTTTTATTGAAGTCTACAGGGGAAAGAGCGTATATTGTGCTTACGACCCAGTAATAAAAAAAGATCCCACACTATTTCTTTGGTAAGAGTCTTATGAATGCAAATTAAATAACTTGCTCAAAATGAACTTGTCAGATAAAGTATAGGCCCAGTTAAATTAGAATTTTAGACAAACAGTAAAATATATTTTGTTATAGTATATCTGGTGAAATACTGTGATACATATTTATATTAGACATCAGGAGTTCTTAAAATCTAAACTGTTTCTGTACTGCCCTATATGAAGATAAAACACAAGAAAAATTTTCACTATTCTACTTTCTGTTTAGTTGTCACTCAAAGGCCTATCATCCTTCTTTCTCTTCTTTTTTTTCTTCCTTTCTTCCCTTCCTTCTTCTTCCTTCCTTCATTCTTTCCTTTTTTCCTTCTTTCCTTCCTTCCTTTCTTTCCTCCAGAAACATGCATTCAGTGTGAGCTGTACATTATGACCCTTTCATCCAATAGAAGATGCTATAATGTGCCACTTTTAATTTACATAATAAAACTCTGCCAAGGTTCTCATCTGCTTCATTGTCTTTTTTAGTCATAAAAGATAGTGTGCTATAGGAATGATTAACTCATTCACACCTTTAATCAACAAATGTTAAATGTTGAATATGGTTGGCAGTAGAGGCTTGGTGGGTAGTGGATAAGATTCCTAGTCTTAATGTTATGGGCTCATTTGATGTTAAGAAGAGAGTTGAAGAAATGAGACAGATATGTAATGAAATAATTACATAATTCATTTTATATATGATGATAATAGTAAATGCTATGAAATCATAGCACAGAATGCTATGAGGACTTACATCAAGAGAAAATTTTCTGAAAGAATAGACATTTTTAGCTCACCTAAAGTGCACCTTGTTACATAGGCATTATTGCAAGAGTAGCTTTTAAAATTATCAAAATAAAAAATACAAAAGCTGAATCTGGAAAGGAAAAATTTACTTTTATTGGAAATGGAACATAAAAACAGGAGAACAATAAAAGAACAGTGAAGAAACGTAGGCGGTTTACAATTTACATCTGTCAGCTCTCGCTTAGCGAAGCACGCATGAATGGCAGGGGTACCAGGCTGTACACTGTGGAGAGAAGGGCTTTGTGTGCTGACATTGATCGTGCCTGAGGCCAATTCTGAGAAGTCAGAGCACTGGCGATAGTGACAGTCACTTGATAAAACTGCACATGAAAGGTAGAAAGAGAGGGAGGCGTCAAGCCTGGCAAGAATAGTGTAGCCTGAAGATTTCTACAAAGCTGTACTACTTCAGAGAGCAAAGGAGGAAACAAGAGCATGTAGCGTCTTATCCCACAGAGTCTGTGCCGTACAGCTTCTGCCAGTATCGTTCCAGGACCTTAAGATACTGTGATGCCTGCTGCCTCAGCTATGCCAATAAAGAAAGGACTCTGGTCGCTTTGGGTAATGTTCAAATAATTTCATGCCCTTTTCCCTAACATAAAATACAACTTGCAACCCTAAGAATCTGTTCATGTGTTTCCTGGAGAACCTGGAACAGGGTTTGAATTCTTGGGGTAAAGCTAACTGCCAGAATGCTAAGTAGGGACTGATTGCAGGGGTTCTGCTGTGAACAGTGATGAGCATAAACCGCAGTTTTCCAGAAGTGAACACTGGGACTGTGGTGCTAAGAATGTGTTCCATCGTCAGAGGCCAGGTGGCCCTGCGGTGGCAGTTACTGCCTATTCATGAAGCACTTATCACAGAGAAGAAGCATGCAAGCAATGATGAGGAAATCTTTGCTGTTTTGTGAAAATCATGACATTCTACAACTTCTCTCTGAGGCTTGCATGAATCATAAGCTTTCTCTCAGGAGCAGTTTACACCCTTAATTAGAATCATTTATGCAGATTTTCAGCTAGAAGTTTGTAGCTACACCATAGCTGCCAGACTTGAAGAATCCTTGATTACTGTGAATTTTGAGATGATGTTTAATCCAGCTAACCTTTTACAAATTGCAACCCTTCCTTTCTGTGTTTTCTTATATTTTCCATAGTTCTTGCTTAGCATGTTCATTATTTATTTCCTTCTACTAAGAATAATAAGAGATCTCATTTTATTTTTTTAATACATATCAAATATCTGCAACATAGTATTTGTTAATATTTGCTGAGTTTCCTTGTAGGTATATACTCAGATAAATTTGCAAGATTCGTTATGTGGAGCATGATTATGACATTTTCTTTGTAAAATATATTTTGACAATATTTCATCATCTATGGGATTGAGTCTGATTGCTTAGTTTCATAATTTGAACTGTATCTTTCAGTTTCTATTCGTGCATGTAATCATGTGATGCCTACCCAAAGCAAAATAACGACTGTGTTCTTCAACAGGTCTTTCTTTCTACCACGCAAGGCTTTCCTGTGTACTATTTGGTTATGCAGCGTGATAATGCACAAAAGCTACCTAAAAACCTAATACAGTATCTTAACCAACAAGCATTTCTGTTTTCCATGTAGGCGTTGTGTGGGACAATTCTGTCTCAATGAGCCCAGCTGGGATCTGCAGAACTTGACTTGAGGCTGTGGTTTGGAATTAAGTCAGTTGCATGTGTTTCTGTGTTTTTCATGGCTCAAGAGCCATCCAAATACATTCTCTTTCTGGCAGATTACAAAATGTAAGTGGCCATAGTAAGCCATGGAAAGATACTTAAAAGACTCTAATTGTACTATTATTTCAGTTGAACTGCCTACAGTAGAACACACAAGATCAATGGAGAAATATATACGTATATGTTCCATCCAAAAAAATAGACAACTGATTATTTCCTGATCGACATTAATATCCCAAGCGTTTTCTTTTAAGACATATCCATCCAGATCTGGCACACATGTTGCTTAATTTATAAATTTTCACGATCCTTTTAACTTTGTTTATACCTACTTAGTTATGCAACTTACATGTATGATCCTACTCCTGGACCTTATACTTGGAAAAATAAATAATTTCCTATAATGTTATCAATCCAGAACACCTATCACCTATACGTAAGTAGAGGACTCCATGAAGAACAAAGTCAGCGTATTTAGAAGCTGTACATGCCAGTTTTCTGGCCTTGTGGAATAGGGAAATACATTTTAAAGTTAGTAAGTGTTATAATTGGTGTAACACATCTAGAGATTTTTCCTATTTAAAGCTAACTAGAAACAGGTGATCTGAAATTAAATTTCAAAATAAAATATCACATTGCAAGCTTCAGCGTACAGTACAATTCCTCAAACACTTTTGTCTGAAGGAAGGGTTGAAAATATGCTTGGCTAAGAATTTATATAGAATATTTAAGACACTGACTGAAGTATAAAGCAGTCAAGAGAATCCAAACTTCAGCTATAAAAATGTTTTTGCTTTAAATGTCAGATGAAAAATGCCTGAACTTGTTTTAGAAGATCAGTTGCCCAATCCATCCATCCATCCATCCATCCATCCATTCATCCATTCATCCATCCATCTACCCATCCACTCATCCATCTGACCAAGCTGTTCATTAGTCCATCCTTTTATTCATATGATTCTACTTTTATCAATTGATTAAACTTTATTTTACTTAACTCATAAACCAGTTAGAATATCTGCTAGTTTATTTTCTGCTGCCATAACAAAATCCTTGACTCCATGTACCTTATGAAAAATACCTCACAGTTTTGGAGGCTGACAGAACAAGATTGGACAGTCATATTTGTTTAGCTTACAAAGAGAGACAAAGGCAGGTAGTATTGCTATGTCAAGAAAATTAGAAGACCACATATGGTAAGACATAAAGCCAGAGATCTTTCTGGGTGAGGTTTGTTCTTTTTATATAGCTCTCTTTCATGGGAACCAAATTACTCTCTGCAGCCCAGTATTTGTTGCTTCTGAAGATGATGACTCCATGACCTAACTGCTTTCCATGAAGACCCACTTCTTAAAGATTACACCACTGCTCAATATCATCAAAATAAGGACCACTATTTCAGAACAATAAATTTTGCAGAACACATTCCAACCACCTCTAATAATTCAAAATACATTATTTACATTATTTACACCTGTGAGGGTTCTCCTATTTCTTTGTTATTTTGACTCTATTCATCCACATGGAGATTAGATGAATCCACATACTGTAATCATTTCTGTTCTACCTCCTTGAAAAAGCTACTTAATATCACTTTGAAATAGAAGAGTCAACTTTTACTCTACTACTTATAAGGCAAATATATTATTAAATTTTGGTGGTACATTATTGATTTTTAAGATTTGTATTTTCAACAGTAAATTAGTTTTCACATGTCTTGTGTAGTGGTCGTCAAATAAATTGGATCTATGAAAAAAATTATTTGTCCTAGGAATTACAATGTATAATAACCATCAACAGGCTGTCTTACCATATTAACTGGATGCTTTATAATTATAAAATGAGTACAAATTGGTAGAATTTTGTGTATAACTTTTTGTAATTAATTTTGCTGGTTTTTATGATGAAATTTAAGTCTCCTTTACTCAGTGAGAACTGGACATAAAAATGGAAGATAATAGGTTATTCATGATTAAGAAATTACTTTTTGGATACACTGTGAAGATCAATGTGATTATTTTTAATCAATCACAAAGAAATTTCTTTCAATCTAAGTTTAAACATTCTACTATTTTGAAATTGTTCCTTCAATGTTAGGCAGGTTATATCCAGTTTATTTACAGTCTTAGCTTTTAATCTATAAGTGTCTATCTGGATAGAATTGCAAAACATATTAAAACTTACATGTGACATATTCAAATGGGTTAATTTTGTGGAAAAACAAGTTTCACTTTGGAAAGTAGAGTCAAGTTTTAACCTATTGGAGGCTAAAATGAGTATGCTTTGAGAGAAGAACAGGATGGTAAAGAAATAATCCAGGCAATAAAAACCTAACTGACTTCAGGATCAAGAATTAATCATGCAGACATGCTTTAAAGATAGTAATGATAGTGGCTGTGAAGAGTTCTTCAGGTCATCTCAGTCCAAATATTATATCAGGCAGATAGAATCTTTATCACGAGGCTACTGGTCCAGAAAATTGGATTCCGTAAAGTAGGTAGGAAATAAATGAGCAAGTATATGTGGTAAGAGAAAAGGTTTTCTGAACAAATATATACTTTCTGCACTGCCTTATTGAGGTCAATATTTTCTACATTGAAATCTGTCTTTCTCAAGGCTTACATTTTATATAAATGAATATTATTCTAAGGGAGGATTGGTCATGATTCTTTGCATTATAAAAGATCCAATCAAAACTTACAAAAACTTCAAAAAACAAAAAAGTTAGTGCCTTGTAGAGTTTTTAGAAATGCATGGATTTTTTTTTAGAAGGCCCAAAAGGAAAAGGGCTGTTATATGTAAGTCAGGTACTAGAATTGGGAATTCAGTGTAACTAAGAGATACTTTCTTTTGTTACCCCCCATTCTATCTGTTCATTGATCTCTTGTTCTCTTTGTATGCTTGTCTCATTCTCTTCTACAAACACATCTTTCCTGTATTATAATAACAAAAGTGTGAGAGGTTCATGCTTTCACGTTACCCGTGTATTAATCCCAGAAGGGCAATCTAATCTACTTCATTTGTGTGACATGTACTCTTCTTGCACTAATAACTACTCTCATGGGCTATAGTCTGCCATGACTAAGCTACTGACAAGCCATGTCTTTGGTCCACTCCATGAGACCAAAGAAAAAGACCTGTAACCCAGGAAAAATAAAAAGAATATCTATAGTACACTTCTATTAGCTGTCTCATTGCTGGGACATAATACCCTACATGCACAATTTCAAGGAGAAGAGATTTAGTTTGGCTTGTTGCTTTCAGAAGATTCAGTACATGTTCAACACATTTGAAACAGGAGCCTCATGGTGAAGGGCGTGGTGAAACAGAACTCTGGCTCACAATGAGCTGAGAATCAAAGAAGAAAAGAAACACAAAAAAAGAGGGTTAAGGGACTTGATACAATATATGAGGTCTTGCCGTGATTCCTACCCACATACAGAAGAGTACTTTCCTCTTCCCTCAGTGGCTCCATCCCTGTCAAGGTGCCAGGATGAAACACCACCAGTATATAGTGATGCTTGTTAGACTGCTGTATCTTATTGTGAATAAACTGTTCTGCGAAGTGAGAAAACAGAGAACATAAATAGGAGACTCAAAATACTGCTGCTGATGTGATCATTTTCTATGCTGGTACCTTAGTGGCTGTGTTCACTAGATTTGTGATCTTTGGAAGTTTCCCTACATGGCTAAAAGCTCAGTGTTCTCATCCTTAAAATGGGAACAACTTTTAAAATGTGCATCTCCTTCCTATGATACCCAAATAGTATCACTATTTGCAACCCTGAACACAAAGTAAATACTCAAAAACTTGATAAATAATTAAATAGATGTTTAAATAGTGTTTACCTAAGAGATTATTTTGAAGATTAAAGGAGGTGTCCATGTAAAATGCTTAGCGTGGTACTGCAGATGTGCTATGCCGTCGATCAATAGTGTTCAGAAAGCTATTATCACTAGACAAGTGATTGGAGAATGAAAAAGAGATCCTACTGGCAAGCTAGGCGAAATAAATGAAAAACCGTGAGTTCAGAGACAAGTGCGGGGCTTTATAGCGTTGCTAATTCTAAGTTAATTGTAATGGTATTGAAGCACATTTACATCTACCTATTCATGTACACTTAAAAAATCATCTAATTGTAGTGTAGAGCAGATGTGCAAAAATTTAGAACATCACATTAGAAGAAAAGAATGCTTTTATCTCTTAGCTAAATATCGTGTTTCAAGCTGTAATTTCTCATGTTGGCTGTGATGAATCTTAAAATTACTCCGAAGGATTTGTGAATATTCCCAAACATCTGGATATTTGTTAGGACAGAGGCAAAATATTCATATCTTCATCCAGAAGCTTGGAGATTAAGCAGCAATATGTATTGAATACCTAAAATTTTCTTTTTAATTTTTCTCAAGTAGTCACAGTGGTTCAATTTAGCCAAATGCTGAGAGATTACGTGTCTTGTTGTTCAATCTGGATTGTACATGTGCTGTGAATATGAAACATAAGTTTTCCAGAAGTTTGGGATTAGTTGACATTGCTCCACCCAAGTAAACTTCGTGGCAAAGACTACACATTTATGATGTCACCCAGAAAGGAACAACAGTGCTCATCATTGGCAAGAACAAAAATCACCCCTGCAGCCAGAGCTCTATAAATACGTCTTTGTTTTTGTTTTTGTTTTGTAATTCTGAGAACTGAGTTTATGGCTGGGCAAGCATTCTATCACTGCACTAAATCCTCAACTGAAATATCAGGTTTTAACACCCTGGTCAACATGAGTTGAAATAAATACATTGCCCTCAGGACCCAGATAGAGATGAACACATTCATAAGTACCACGGCGAAGCATATCTTCTGCTCTTCCTTGTCATAGAACTAAAATGTTGTATTTTTCCTTGCACACTGTACTCCTTAGTTCTCATTTAATTCATCTAACAAAGTTCTTTTTTTCTGTTTGTACCAGGAGTTGAACTCAGGATCCTGAGCTTGCCAAGCAGGCACCATGCCCCTGAGCTATATCCCTAGCCCAATCAAGTTCTTTAAAGTACAATTTTTGTAAGATCCTTCTGTATGGAGAGATAATTAAATTTTGAGCTAACACATTTGATCTTTGAATCCATAAACAACTCAATGAACAATTCCTACACATATCTGGAAATAATTCTGTGCTTCTGGATACATTTTCCCTCAGATCCATTCCCTGATTTTCTTTGCGAAGCTCTGTGTAACAAGTCTGAATCCTACACAAGGCATTTCCAAGACTCCTGAATGAGCTGTTTTCTTGTTATTGCCCATCAGAAGTTACTTGGAGAAGACTGGGGGTCCAGAGACAGCCAGTGGAGCCATTCCTGGCTCAGAAGCATCCCCAGTGGTGATGTGTTTTCCATGGCTTCAGATTCTAAGCAGAATGAAGTGTTTTGTCTCCTTTCCAACTTCCCCTGAATTTAACACCAGCTTTTGAATTTCAGTAAAATCTTCTCTTCTTTAAAACAGACTAGATAGGGTTTAAAGACTTCATGTTATTGGCAATCTTTGGTTTGCTTCACCAAATAAGTGACTTTTAGATTTTATGTCATTAATTTGCTACAATAAATTATCTCTTTTGTGTGTGTGGAGGTATCAGGAATTGAACTCAGGACCTTGTGCTTGATAAGCAGCAGTCATACTGCTGAGCTATAACCCTGGCCACCTAATTATCTTAATTTTAAATAGTTTCTATATTTCCAGACTGAAATATAAAGCTACTGTCACTTCTGTAGTTGTTAAACAATGAATGTGCGAATTCTAAACAAGTTACCTGGAAAACAGAGTAATCACTGAATTAAGGCATTAAAAACAATTCCTTGTATCAACATTATAAGCTGAAAATAGGAAAGTATGATTTGTAAGTAGAAGGCCTGAAGACACAATCATAGATCCACTGAGTGACTTTCCTCTCCGATTGAATTAGAAAACATTGGAATAAAAATGCAACTGAAGGAGACATTGTGTATTAACTATCAGAACATAACACCAATTTTTCATAAAATTGCCATGGATATACAATAACCCACATGTTTATTCTTTAGTATATCTGTTGATAAATTATGAATTTTCATTTTATGAGTTTTATTGTATTAAACAACGATTGCTCAACAGGAAAAATATTTTAAAAATAAACAATTGCATTTATTACATTTATTGAATGTTTAAAAATGGCATCAAAATTTTCAGTGGCTGTTTTTTTGTATACAAAGCCTAAAAAAAAACCAGAAATAAATTCCTATATGAACTAAAATGAAAATACCAGCAGAACCCTAAAAAACAAATCTTTGATTATCACACCTAAGGCAATGTTCTCACGTGACAAGTCACATATTGTTTACAATGAGAGCATGTGTTTTGCTTTCCTGCCCTTTTTGTAGGGACATTCTTGAACTCTCGCTGGGTTTGTGATTTTTCAGGAGATTCTTATTATATTATACAATGGGTAGTTAACAGGAATATACAATATAGATAAAATAAAATGTTAAAATTCTTAATATATATTGTACATTTAGAATAAATACCAACGTTTCACGTCAGCTCTTTACTTGCTTACAAAACCTAAAAGATATTATCAGAAATAAATTCCTGTTGAAACTATAATGAAAACACCAATAGAACTGTACAGTAAAACTAATCTTTGTGAAAAGAAAATAAAAAACAAAGGCCAGGGATATAGCTCAGTGGCATAAGTGCCTGCCTAGCAAATGTCCTGAGTTCAATCCTAGATACAAAAAAAAAAAAAAAAAAATTGTGCTCCAATTGTCACACTCAAGGCAGTCCTCACATATTACAACTGCATGCTCCATGCATGCATGTGACTTGCAATCATGATATATGTGCTTGGCTTTCCTTGACCATTATTGTCACCTCTCTTATCTTCTGCTTTGGTGAGAAACGTCTTACTATATTGTATGATGTGCACTTAGCAGGAAAATAATATATCAATGAAATAAAATATCAAATATGTAATGAATGCTTAGAATACACATCAACCTTTTCACATCAGCTGCCTATTTGTTTAATAATACCTAAGAGATGACAGGAGAAATAAACACCTACCTGAACTACAATTTAAATACAAACAAAAGTCTACCACAGAAATAATCTGTGATTCCAAAAGTCACATCCAAGGCCATCTGCACGCATGAAAACTGCGTGTTCCAGGGACAAGCATTCCTTACATTGATAGCACATATGTTTTGTTTTCTTGTCTTTTTTGTAGGGCACAGTTGACATCTTGATTTTCTGTTGTCATAGTAAGTTTTCATAATAATGTTCCTGCTTATCTGTCTGTCAGCTCATGAGTGTGCTCCACTATGATTCTGCCTGGTCCTTTGGGCAGACACATTTTGTTCTTCCTCTGTTGTAAATGATCTCTTATAAGCTTCAGTCTCAATCCTCTAAGAAAATATATTAATGATATTATGAACTTTTTATTTTCTTTGAAAACCATCAATTTTTTTATGCTTCAATTTTTTATGACTCTATGTTTAGAATTCTATGTTTAGAATTGTGAATTCTATGTTTAGAATTCTATGTTTAGAATTCTATGTTTAGAATTCTATGTTTAGAATTGAGTAAAACACAACCATTGGCCAGTGCTTTATGTTTCCTATGAAAACACAGTTGCTGTCTGCCTCATCAACAACACATTCTCCACCTTTGGCTTTGTTGTAGAAAGTTGCTATCTCAGCCTTCCATTTGGTTGATATTTTCTTACCAATACTTTCATCATGGTGCAATGTTGATCTCAGTAGTACCAGTTTGTTTTCTTTGCCATGTACGAGGCCAGTAATAAATCTCTGTGAATCAATAGATTGTACTATACAATTTTCTGTTTTGAAATTGTGACATTTCATTTGGAATTTCTGTTTCATTCTTTTGTACATTTCCTATCCTGTTCAACTTGTGCTCTCTTAATAAATGTAATATCAATTGGAAATTGGCAATTCAATTGTCAGATGTCACATTCCAATGAGTTGTGGAGATGGGAGCACCAAATCTGCTCACAACATCATTTGGTTTATTACTATATGAATAATTACCAGGTGGCTGGGTTGCAGCATAAACTGTTAAGCTAGAAGCATGTTAAGTCTTTTTATGCAATAGTTTGAAGGTTGTTTTGTCATATAATTCCCCAAGCGATAGTGACTATGAAATGCTGCAAGCCATTCATTAGTAGCCATGTATTCAGATGATAGGCAATCTTTTTAAACACCAGTACAGTTTTATTTTTATTATTTTAAGAAATTTTAAATTACTTAACTTTATTGGTATATATTAGATATACCTATTGATCACATTCATCATAGAGAATATGCAATTGTGCATGATATATCTTGATAATTCTTTTTTTCTTTCCCCACCATCCCCTTCAAGCCTTCTTCTCTTTATTTACAAAAGCTTGAATTTTGAGCTGCTGAGTTCATATCCACACCCCTAAGACAGGGGATTGTACCCCAGGGGCTCCGCTGGCCCCAGTTCTCCATGCCCAGCTTCTGCATCTCAATCAAGAGAGACGAGTATCTGCAGAGAGGTGGAGATTGCCTGAGGGGCCAAGTACCTGCAGAGGAGCTGAGACTGCTCCAGTAGCTGAGGGAGCAGGAGGAGATTTGCAACACACGCAGATGAAGCTTTGGAACACCACTCAAACCAAGGAAATAAAGAAAAAATGACAAAAGGAAAGACCAAAAGGCAGGCTCAAATCACCAGCCCATCCCAAGAAACCCTGGGAGCCATGTACATAGAAGAAAATAGAAGCCATATACCTGAAATGACTGAAATAGTATCAACTCAAATAAAGAAGCAAATAGGGGATACTATGGAGAAATTCAAATTAGAAATAATTGCCCAGGTAAAAGAAGAAATGATAAAAGTAGTGAAAGAAATAGTGAACACATCTAGTGAAGACACAGCTAAAAAATTAGAGGAACAAAGCAAACAGATAGAATCCCTGAATGAACACTATAAGAAACAAACAGAATGCATAAAGCAGATTCAAACAGATATATAGGAAATCAAAAATTCTATTGAAAGCTGTAAAAACCGTCTCAATGAAACTGAAGATAGAATTTCAGACCTCAAAGATAAGACCGCAGCTAGTGAACAGGAAAGGAAAGATCTTTAAAAAATAACAAAAAATCAGGAAATAACCATTCAACAGCTGCAAGATGATGCAAAGAAAATAACATAAGATTAATAGGGATAAATGAAAAAGAAGGGGACAGCCAAAATGATATCAAGAGGATATTTACAGAAGTAATAGCTGAAAACTTCCCAAGCATGAGAAGGGAAACTGACATTTGGATTAGTGAAGCATATAGAACTCCAAACAGCCATAACCAAAATAAAACTACACACAGACACATAATAATCACCATCCCAGAAACCAGCCATAAGAACAGAATACTAAAAGCTGTTAGAGAGAAAAGACAGATCACCCATAAAGGAAAACCTGTCAGAATCACAGCAGACTTCTCAACACAAACAATGAAATCAAGAAGAGCATGGAGTGAAGTATTTCAGATCCCAAAGGAAAACCACTTCCAACCCAGACTGACATACCCTGCAAAACTGTCCTTCAAAATGGTTGGAGAAATAAGATACTTCCATGACAAAGAACAGCTGAAAAATTTCATGACCACAAAACCAACCCTACAAGGAATACTGGAAGATATTCTAGATACACCTAGGATAAACCTACCAAGCAAGGTAGACAATTAAATAGAATGGATACAACAGCACAAAGATAACATGTCAACAATAAACCAATATATCAGTTATAACCATTAATGTAAATGGCCTCAACTCATCAATCAAAAGAAACAGACTGGCAGAATGGATCAAGAAACAACATCCAAACATATGTTGTCTACAAGAAACCCATCTTACCCAAAAGGGAACCCAGAGACTGAAAGTCAAAGGATGGAAAACAGTACTTCATGCAACAGGAAACAAAAAAAAAAAAAAAAAAAAAAAAAAAAAAAAAAAAAAAAAAAAAAAAAAAAAAAAAAAAAAAAAAAAAAAAAAAAAAAAAAAAAAAAAAAAAAAAAA